>JACXIM010000119.1:4478163-4619614 GCA_014737505.1 Bombus sibiricus | reverse complement strand
AGTTTAGGACGTGGAAAATCGATTCTCGATTTTCAGGTAGACTTTGTACAAAGCTTTGTTATTTGTTATTATTCATTGTTATTAATTATTATTAATTGTTGTTTAACTCTGTATTCTATTTAAGTACGGTTAAATAAACTCGATTTTCAGACTTCAGAATCGATCCCTGAATTAACCAAAATTTGAACATTATATATATTTATAGCTTCTTCATTAAATATTCCTAATCGTTCAATACAATTAAATACATTTCTTATTCGGTGAAACGAATCTTTATTTAGATTTCGTTTCTTTTCTATCATGTTGATAGAAATATGAATTTTCATAAACATTCGCAGTCCAGTTATTTACTTAAGAAGAAAAAAGAACAATAGCAACTTAAGATAAGATATTCGATTCTGAAATTTGCATCGTATCACATACCGGGTGTCTCTTCAATTGGAGAAAAGTAACGGTGAAGAATTGGATAATAAAACGTTAGTTGAGAACAGAAGGGAAATAAGCAACGAACTACTCGATTCTTGAGTTAAATTATGTCGTGCAGGATACAGCTAGGAAATTCGATTTTCACGAGCATGAAACGCGGTATATCAACGGTTACGTGGGATATATCGTAATAAAAAGTTGAACAATCAACGGGCGACTATTATTTAAGAGATAATGACAGAAAAACAGGCAGCCGGTCGTCCGATCCGGCGGATTAATTCAGATCCAAGCCGGTTAATGCGTTCCCCAGTGATCGCGTGCCGCCATTTTTCGCGTGCAAAGGAGTCGACGTTGAGGTAAAAACGTGTAAACGTCGCCGTTTAATGGAAACACGGGGACACGTTCGTAACGTCGAGCTTCTGTGTAATTATCGCGCACGTGAGAGCCTGTGTTTCGCATGTCGACCAGCAACAATACGCCAGCTGGGCAACAAATTCGTTGAAAAAAACCGAGTAAAAAGGAAAAATGGTCAAAAGAAGTAGCTGCCCTTTGTGTCTATTAATTATTCCACGTTATTCGGCAAGGAACAATAGTTTTCATCACTTATTGTTCGCCGACTATTTTCGGAACACTCGGTATATAGCGCTGCCATTTTAATTAGAGTGTATCTTATGTATCACTTATAACCTGCCATTTGTTTTATCTGTACCCTTTAGATTGAAGCATTAAACTAGAATCAAACATAATATAAATTATTATAATCCAAGCTACTGTAACACGCCAAATGAAATTACTTAAAATTCTCAATGGGAATTGATTGTAAATAAACTACCAAATAAAAAAAAAAAAAAATTTGTTTTATCTCCCGCGATATTTAACACTTTACCGACCGCTCAACGACAACATACGAACGTCCGACCGGCAGCTCAGGCGCAGATTCTCCCTGGCGCCGGCTCTGTTTCGATTTAGACTCTCCAATACCGTTCTTTTCGTTCATCGCGAACTATAAGTTTTACAAATTCGTATAAAACTGTGGGAGCTTACAAAGCAACGCAACTGACGCAACTGAGCAAGGTACCTTAGTACTAAATAACAAATTACTGCTCAAATAATGAGAAAGATTGTCGGCGACAAAAAGCCGATTAATAGGCTATCAGTCGGTAAACGTCGGAGACAGAAAGCCGATTGATAGCCTATCGGTCGGTAAGCGTCGGCGACCAAAAACCGGTTAATCGACTATCAGTCGGTAAAGTATTCATTATTTGACTGCGGTCTTTTTACCAGTTAATGGCAAATTTTAACACATCAAAATCTACAGGAAGTGCAGTATTTTTTATGACATTATGATATTTGAGTGTAGTATGCATGCAAAGTACAATATTTGTTTATATTATATTTAGTATGTAAAGTAAACTGATTGAATTCTCTCTTGTCAATGATATCCATAAAAATATGAACTTACATAAATATCCGCGCTCAATTAATTACCAACAACGATCTGAATGTTAGATGAAACTTTTCATAGATTCGATTTGGGACGTACGTAAAGAGACTATTTGAAACAGTCCTCCAACAATGGATCGACCGCGACAGCATTCTAATTTCTAGAACGACGATATTTATGCGCAATGGAACGTTTTGTTGCTTCGCTTTGCCACTAACCCATTTTTCTCCTTGTCTCGATCTTATCGCCCGTGATAACTCACAGGTATATATTTTCGTTTGCTAATCTCTACGCAGGAATTGCTTTTGATTAAAAAACGAAACAACACCGGTCTCATAGCGCATATAATCTCATAGCGCATTATAAAAGTATGCGTAGCAACATTCTAAAGAGCAAAATGTCGACCTCCTTGTAAACCTTCATTGAATTTTTACGTATTCGGCATATTGTACTTCCAAAACTAACTACATGAATATGCAAAGCAGACAATTAATAGTGGCAACACGGCCCAAGATCTTCAGTCTCAGGTCTTTGCTGAAGATACCACTGTTTACGAAATTTTTTTCTTTTTTTTTATGTAATTACATGTATTCTGTGCAATTTCGACTTTCCTACAAACAGATGAAAATCTACGGTCTAATTATGCGTTATATTTCTCCAAGTATCTGCGCAATGCAAAATTCCGCAAGTAGAGTTGGAAATGGACACCCAGTATGTGGATCTTAAGAATACAGGAGTTGGCTTATTTTTCACGTCGAGAATCGTTGGAGTAAGATCCAGGGGAAGCTCGATGGAAATTCCTAGAGGTTGGCTGCCTTCCGTTTCCATTCTTTCGAGTGCACTCCGTTCGAAGTGCCGTTCATCCTCGATCGTTAGCTAATTGCCGCCGTAAATTAGACAGCCGCCGCGTGGCCCGTAACTCCTTGTTCATTTATAATCTCTTCCGCGAAATTTCCTCAGGTGCGTGTTAATTAATGGCCACACCACGCTAGTCAGTAGGCTATCCTTCTCTACATCTGTCTGGTTACTAATTAATTCTACCACTGCTTTCCTTCATCCACCTTCGACATCTATATGGCGCCTTTTTTTCACGGAATTGAAACCCTATTACTTCTAAGTAACGTCGTCAACACTTTTATAGTACGGCTTTGTAAGAATTTTTCATCTTATTCGAGGACTTCAATAGCTTTCTGGCCGGTCACAGTTGGTTGAAGATTTTGAAAAATATTTGTGCAACGTCTCGTGAAACTAGGACGATTTGAATTTTCAAAGTAAGACGAGAATGAAAAATAACAAAATTGCGTTAAAGGTTTTTGAGAAAATCGAGTTTTAAAATTCATGATCGTGTATAATCTATTGTAGATTTTTCCTTGTTTAAATTTTCTACAAATACGTAAAGATTCCTGGCATAAGGCAATGAATTTGCAACCTTTTTGGGAAATTATGTGATACATGTTATAAAAATATAGTTTGTCTCAGTTTCATGGGCCACAATGTGTTCAGTAGTGCGCTACATGTATTTGAAGTATTCTTTTCCATCGTCGCTATCATAAAACGTGACATATTTATTTATTTGTTAATTTTATGATATTATACGGAACTCTGTTTTCCCATTTGGGAATGTTTTCAAAATGCACTGGGTCACCTACGTGTGGCGCCAGGTTCGCGCAATAATCATCTGCAAATCCTTCTAACCTCAAACTTCAAGCTTATCACGTATCGAAAGTCTTCGTTATATGTGTTCTCCGCTGTGTCTCTGTCTATCTGTCTTCGTGAAACTCGCTCTCTGTGCCTTCGTGGAGCTTTTTCTCAACTCGTGTTGTCAACTCGAAGAAGAACATGCGAAAGCAAAAATATAGGAACAGAGAAATGGAACATGTACGATTCTTGCAGCTTGCGGAGAGAACAAATTCGAATGCACCCCAGGCTATTGCGTGGATAAATCGAAACGCTGTGATGGATACCAGGATTGTGGAAATGGGAGGGATGAGGAAAATTGTCAGCACATAAGTACGAAAATTAACCACTAATCAATTGAACGAAGTAAAGCAGAATGTCTGGAGACTGGGAGGAAGCTCACTAATCATCCGTGAAAACATATGAATAACAGAGGCGCATACTTTTCAAAATTCGCTAGCCTTTTACACTAGAGCAGAGGAATCTAAATAAATTCATTTCTAATTTAATTTCTTACGAAGTTTTAAATAAATGGGATTCTGATATGTATCAGACGATACTACAGGCAATAGCGAATTTTAAAGCATGATGGGTCTAAAATAAACAATGTAAAAGGTATTAATTAGCGAGTGACAACATTCAAAACATTTTCTACGTCTGAATAAATAAATTCCTCTAAAGGGATGTATACCGGGTGCCCTGTAAAAACCTGAATACACCTGTGATAAATAAATCACTTTTAAGACTGACAAAATGAAGTATACTTGTCGGAAACGAGGAAGAAAGAAATATGGTATAACATTGTTACACGGTTACCCCTTCTACACATCGACCACGTGGGGTCACGTGACCGTTTAAACGAAAGCGCGAGATCCAAATCCCGAACACTTCGAACACAATTTTCAAGGAAAAATCTCTATCCCAAGTAAAAGAAGAAAATTGAAAAAGTAAATACAGGGTGTGTCAATAACTGTAGCGCAAAAGCAAGATAAATTACGATAAATTTGACTAAAATTACAAAGTTTAGTAAATAAAGTTAGCTTTCTTTAAACTTCTCTAAAAGAAACTTGTAAATTCTCGCGATTCACTAACATTTCCTGATTAAAGGATAGAAAAAGATTTGTTGAAAGGTGTATAGTTGAACAGGACACCCGGTACGTTGAAATAAGCGCGAGGAACGAGCGAGAAAGAAGCACTAAGTGCGAACGCGGCGCAAGGTTCGATTTCAGGTGAAACGGTTCGTCGCGTGGTTGTTCGGCCGAGTAATCGTCCGAGCCGAAGCATATTACTGGCCTCAATAATGGACGCTTGTTTCTCGAGTAATTAATTGCACGGCTATGAACAGAGCAGTCGTAATCGTTAGTTCTCCTGCCTTCAGAATCTTATATCCCTCCTTTCTTCGCGTTGAGACGAGGCGCAACGGAATAATCCGATTCATTATCATCGTTCCACTGCCTAATTATCCGCTGTGAACAAGCGTCGATCCGATAAATGGACCTTCCTGGCTCCGTTTCATCTCCACTGACCGATCAATCCCCTTTAGAATCAGTTTCGAACCGTTCCAAGTTGTTTGCCGCTAAGGTTAGGTCACCCAGCTTCTACTTTCACACGTTTAATCGCTGAATCTTCACATATTTGTTACGGTGCGTGTGTTTGAAAAGGATCGTATAATTAAAGATGGTTAGATCTTGGGAAAGTTTTATTTCTTTGGAAGTTCTAACCTAAAAATCGATAAAATAACCTCTCCTATTTTTTTGCGCGGGAAAGACTATAGTATATAAAATATTATTATAAATGATTTATAAGATTTGTATCATGTTTAAAAAATTGTATTGTAATTTTTCAAAAAGATATCCCAACATAGATTCTAATTCGAGAGCAATTTATAACGTCTATATGACTTCTTTTAGTATTATATTACAATTCTTTTAGGAATGTGTGACCTAACCTAGTCCAGGCCAACGAAAATACTCTTTTTTATCTTTGTAACAGAGCAAATACAAATAGTCGTAGCGATTGATTTTGTATCTCTGTTATTGTGATTTAATTTCCCTACGCGTCGTTGTTCCTTTCAAGTTAAAAATTTCTTTTACCATTATGAAACTTTTGTTTATTCTTATTTTCTGTTTCCCGACTCACAGCTCGATGTCGATCAGACGAGTTCGAGTGCTTAGACGGAAGTTGCGTGAGCCAGACCTCGAGATGCGACGGAAGATCCGACTGTCGAGATCGATCTGATGAAATCAATTGCACCGGTACCATTATATTCCTTTGTATTTTATTTTCACTGAACCATGGACGTTCGTCATATTTATTTGGCAATCAAAAATTTGAGACAAATTATCGTAAAATATAATTCAAGCTTCCACGGTTCAGCTTTATCTTATTTTTTGTTAATTGCACAAAACGTCATTCGCCGGAGATACAAGTTCAGTTTCAGCGTGACACAGTGAAATAATCTTAATTTTCCATTTCTCATTCCAAGTGACCACATGCAGCGGAGATCAATTCAGATGTATGGATGGAACCTGCATCAGTATCGACAAAAGGTGCAATCAGAACATAGACTGTCGTAATGGAGAGGACGAGAGCCAGTGTGGTGAGTCAACCTATTCTCATCTCTTAACGAAAGAAGAAAAAAGACAAACTGTTTTAATCATTCCTGAGATACGATAGGAATCTTTGAGAAACATGGATTCCAATGATCTGATGGAATCCTCTGACCGACACAATCTGGTGTGAACGCTTGGTCTGAAAGGCCAGGTGTTTGAAAGCCACTTGTTAGTCTATTGCAAAAGCAACAAGCAAGTTCGACTTGCTTTTTGATGACCTGCTAATTCATCTGGTTTGACTCGCTTAGCTCGTTGTATTGTGGCGGAGACGCTTTCCAATCTAATTGCACAGATAAGGTGATACAAAGTCTCGTTTCTTTTTCTTTTATCGAAAAATTCTATTCCACGTATCGTATTGTTATAGAAAAATTTACCTAGAAAGAAATTATGTTATAGTTTGTATCAGTCTTTTGCTGGAATCCTCCACGATAAAATGAGCCTTACTTAAATGGGTTTCACCTTCAAGGTCACCCAAGAATTATTATTCTTCCACGGATTCGGTTGTTCTTTCACTCAAAAATTGACTAGGGCAATATGATCTTTTTAAGTTAGCTGGAAGATACTATTTAACGCTGAAAAATTGGATCCAAGACACGAACCATCTCGGTGGAGTATATCTATTCCTTTTTTCGACGATGTTCGATTTTTCCCTGCTGGTCAACCTCACACCGGAAGTGGCTTCTTTCCTATTCCCAAGTTTGCAATTTTCCACCATGGCACGCATGGACAGATTTTCACGCTCGAAAATCATCCCCGATCAATTTCATCTCTCCCCTTATTTGTCACGAGCTCGAATCACTTCGGAATTTAATAATCTGCTGGTCATCGAAATTTGATAAGCCTCTTCCGAAGAATTGATAAAACGTCGTATATTAATTTCCCTGTAACAAAAATTGTCCTGCAGAATTAGTAGGAAGCATTGAAAAAACGAGTCCAAATGTAGAATATGTTTCATATTGAAAATCATCGACTCCATGAAATTCGAAGTGATTCGAAATCTCGTAAAATTTCGAGTCTCGTCGATCATGAATCACGAAGTCATTGATCATCCGCCGCTTGGTAATCACGGCAAGAGGATCTAAAATGCTCTCCACGCTCTGTGGCGGTTTCATTGAGGGCTCGGTATCGACGGCACACGGCTGATTTCACTGGATGGAAAGGGAACACATCAAAGGGGACGCTTGAATCGTAAGCCGAAGCCGCGTGTTTTATTTGTGAAGCAGGGGCTGATGAGAAGCCTGCTTGGCTGCGCTTTTAACCCTTTAACTGCGCCATTCACTCGAATATTTCTCCTTCCAAATCACCGTGGGAATAGACATTCTTACTCACAAGGTTATGCTCCAGGAGAAGTGGAATTCGGACTGCAATGTCTGATCACTCGTTTCTTCGTGTTAAGTAGATTTTTATTATGAAAAAGAATTATTAATTAAAGTTAAGTCCTTAGTTCCTTCGTGGACTTAGACACAAGTGAGACATGGACAATTTCCGAGAACCATATTTGAATATTAAATTTCTTATTTTCTCATCTCTTAATGTACCTACAACACTAAATCCAACGATTCATTCCTTCACTCACAAGATATTGTCGTGAGCTTGAACATGAAGGAAAGAGCAAGAGTGAAGTCCAGAAGAGTCTATCAAAGTGTCTGTCGTCCCTTGTAGAATTCATGCACAACTGCACTGCCAAGAGCGGTTTCGCATCTTTTAATAGACTTGGACTACTGTAATGACCCCTCTACTATATTTCACGGAACAATGTTGCTCACCATCTTTAACGCCAAGGTACGATTAAGAGCAAAAGTGGTTCAAAAGAGTCTGCTAACGAATCTTTCGAAAAATAATTATTCCGATCGACGTCAACACGTAAATTTGCCAGTTTTTACGTCTCTTAATAGACTCGGAATATCAAACGATCCCTCTACCATAATTCACCTGTACACCATACCTCTCTATCTTCAACATCAAAGAACCATTGAGAGCAAAAATACGTCAAAGGATCAGAATGTAAAAAAAGGACCATGAAAAGTCTCTTCTTCTCTAAATTCTTCTCCACCGTTCATTCCCGATATCATTGATCAGTTGCGCGTGGTTAAAGGGTTAAATGTGCATGAGTGTGGTGTGTGGAGCAGGTTGCGGAGAGGCCCAGTTTCGCTGCACGGACGGACGGTGCATCGGTTACGAGTTACAGTGCAACGGGGTGGAGGAGTGCTCTGATGGCTCTGACGAAAGGGACTGCGGTAATTATGCCATTCACACTACCTACTCGTATCACTACACTTATGTCTACACACACATATACGTTCACATATACACAGACGAACGCGTGCACACACGCACACATACATACAACAATATACTTTGCTCTGGATTTTTAAGCGTCGTGTCTGTCTCCTAGCAGCTCTTTGCCCTATTCAACATCTGGGATCTCGAGCTGTAATTAGACCATGATGTTTCGTTGTCGATCACTGATGATCGTTGATTGAATTTCTGTAGAATGATGAGCAATTGTTTTTAACAATATTGGAACGACGATTCGATCGGATCGTACAGTTTGAGTGGATCAGTTACGTAATTTCAGCAGAGATTTGTGCAAAAGAGCATTTAGCACGTTATGAGGATCAGGTTTAGTGGCTTTATCGGTTCGACGAGGCTGGAACTTGAGAGGGAAGAGGAAGAAGAGACTGATCGATCCAATGAAAACGACGTGTTTCTAACGTTGACTCTAATTGTTCTACGGGACCACAATGTTTCAGCTAAGATTGCTTCTACGATATTTCTTTCCTTTAACACTAGAACTACTGATAGTTAAGATGAAGCTATTTCTACCAGTCAAAATGACAGGGTCTTTAAAAAATACGTTATAATAAAATATTTGTATATTTATTGATTTATTACTTTCTCACAGAAGCAATTTCATGTTATGTAGTACATTTTTGGTATTATTAATCCATCTGGGACCATGATCCCTAAACGAGGGGTTGGGGTTTGATAAACAGATTGCAGGACCCTTGTACACTTTGACAAGTACCAGTCATTTTCACTGCTATTGGTATAAGTAGCCTTGATACAAAATTATTTTCAGTTTGAATACATAAAAGATAAAATAAAATTCATTATGTTAATCTTTTAAAACTAATAACATGAAGTGGGAATTTTAAAATATAATTGTAAAACCAATCAACTTGACTGGTGTGGTAGTTCAAGTGTTAATCTAATCCCTACATATCTCAATTGTTAGAAATTGCAGAGGGTAGACGTACAATTGGCGAATTAGGAATATCTCGCAGAAGCTTGTCTCAGATTTTGTAAAAACACAAAAAAAAAAATGAAAAATAAAAATGGAAAAATGGAAAGTCCCTATCTCTTCAGTAGTAATCCTCACTTTTACATGGCCAAGTAGTATCGTGCTACTTTGAGCGGACTTAATTTTTTGTAATACATAAATTTAGTCGTACAACTGTTCCTTGAGAGGGACACGCGTGGAATAGAGTCCCCAAGTCGGCTTTGAAACGTGAAAATGGACTTTCTGAATAATGCAGACACCTGTTGCTCTGGCATAGCTAGAGATATTTAAAATTGAAACCACACCATCCTAATTTCGTGGTATCCCCTCTGCTTAATCCTCATCGCGGTTTTATTAATCGTCCATGCAATTCGACTATTTCTGTGAAACGACCCTGTGAGATTTATAATTTCACATCTGTTAAGCTCTGGTCGTTGACGAAATATTTTTCTTTCTCTCACTTCGGGGGCGATTTTAAAAAAAAAAATTCACGAATCAATTGTGAACTATTTAGCCCACTGTCTTGGTCCAGTCTTTTTCTTCTTCCTCTTTCTCTCGTTGATGCCTCGATCGAGATGGAAGGTTAGGATTTTCTCCGCCTCGATTCTCTTCTCTCGTTCGCCTCTTTCTCCGGAAAGAAAATCCTTCATGTTCCGTCACTATGATCGTCGTCACAGAAAAGGCCAAGTGGAGGAATTTATACAACGATGAGCATACGTTTCGCAAGTATCTGGAAATTGCGAGAATGCTGAACTGGAATCACGTTGGTGACCTGAAGCAGCAGAATTTGACAAATCCAAAGAAACACCTGAAGAACGACTTTACCATCGATCCATCCTCAAATAAACTACCTGATAAAAATTCGAGTCCACAGAATATTTGGAGGTCCGTACCAAAGCATTCGAATTCCTTACCAAGAATAGCCATCGAGATAAGCAATCCGTGCTCGATGAAAATAATTGAGAAAAAAACAAATCCAGGGAACATTTGGAGGTCCAAGTCGAGGAACTTGAATCCCTTGCCACGAATAGGTTTCAAAATAATTGACACACCCGATAGGAACAGCTCGAGATCTGCCAAAATGATGATACGTTCCTTGAACAACGTGAGAGATCTCACTGATAATGAGGCGAAGAAGCCGAAAAAGAACAGGAAGAAGAACCACCGAAAGTCTGATGTTGAGAACGCAACGTCTAGTGAAGTGTCAGTTCTGACGGATCCCACAAATTCCACGACTGTGGTCAACGATGAAAAGGTGCGTACAAAGAAGAAGAAGTCGAGGAAGGGTAGGAAGAAAGGGCAGAAGAGTAGATTCAGACATATGCCCGTATTTGCTGGCACAAAATACCCAACAGACTCGACAATACCGGAGACTGTTAGCTCGACCATCGCCGACGATCCAAGTTCAATGAAAAATGAAATACTTTTTAATAAGATTCTAGAAGAGGTGGAAGAAGAAAGTACTTTGAAAAGCGTGGAGGAAACTACGGTATCAAAATTGGAAGATTTGTCAATTAGAACGGAGATTAATCTTTCGACGAAGGAAGAAGATGAAGTAACGTTGGAAGGCGAGGTGAACAGGACAACGGATAGTGTCTTTGTTTCGGTGAAGGATGAATCTCTTATTCTTACAGAATCGAGTGAAAAATTATTTGTTTCTGAAGATGGGAGTCTGGAAGAAGCCGTGGTAACCACGTCGACGAGTACAGAACAAATCAACTCCACTGACTTTTCAGAAACTACAAATTGGAATTGGTACTCTGAAGAAGATTTAGACAAGAAATTGAACCTCACCGGGGAAGAAGACGCGATGAGATTGGACTCATGGGAAAGAAATACTTCCGATATATCTGGGACTAAATATTCATTGGAGGAAAAGCTGGATTGGAGCCCGAAGACGACATTCCTGGAAGAGACTACAGTGCCGGATTCAGAAAATTCTTCCTGGACTACGGAAAAGTACAGGACATCGACTGTCCTAAGTTCGGAAGAAATTTTAATTGCTGACGGATCTAGTCAGGATTCTACGGAGACATCAGATAGCAGAAAAGATAGCGAAGAGACGACGTATTATGACGAGAACTTGGAAGAGAAGGGATCATCGTCGGTATCGTCGACAGCTTCTACGATTGCAGACGAGGATTACAGTTATAATGTATCTGCAAACGTGGAGACACTGTTATTCGAATCTAATTTGAATAATTCCAAGATCCTGATAGACCTACTTAGTAAAGACAGGTTAGCTGATAAAATTCTTCCTAAGTCAGTTTCTATCGACCAAACGTTGGAAGCGAAGATATACAATTGTACTTCGAAGTGTGTGGATTTCTATAGACAAAGAGTGTATGAGTTGGAGGAGAAGTTGCGACAAGCAGGTATCGAGAAGTCTCTGACAAGCGAGAATAAGATTGATTCTGGACTAATCGAGGATACCACACTTTCCAAGCTTGAAGATGATGGTAATTCTTCAGATTCCTTTCAGGACTTCTCAGAATTCTCAGAGTTGTTCAACCATAGTTTAACTATAAAACCAATTGATCATAAATATTCAGACGCCACAGAATCACTGACGTTGGTGGAGACCGTGACAGAACTGAGCAGGAACAACGTCAGCAAAGAGCCCAAGGAAATCATTGACCAAGAGGAAGGGCAAGATCAACAGAGTAAAACATACTCCAGGGTAGACGACGTTACGGTTTCTACAAGTTTGCCAGCTACTAAGAGCTCCTCTTCCCCGGCTAAAAGAAAGTGCAAGAAGGATGAAAAGACGAGCACAAAGCTCAGAGCTGACCAGGACGTGGAGGACGATTGCGAAGAGGATATCACAGAAAGACCGAGCACTACAAATTCCGACCTCATCTCCAAAGAGACTAGCACGACCGCGAACTGCGACCCGGATCAGTTCGTTTGCAGCGATGGCACGTGTATCGCGGCAGACAAATGGTGTGATGGATATTCAGACTGTCCAGATTATGGCGACGAGTTTGACTGTAACGGCAATACCAATGGAGATTATGAGAATGGAGTGAACGAGACCGAAGAAAATTCCACATGTCCGATGTGGAAATTTGCCTGCGACGGGACCTGCATCGACAATATCTTCGTCTGCAATAGCGTAAAGGATTGTGAGGATGGATTAGACGAAGCTGACTGTGGGATGGAAGGTAGAAACCAGTCCATCTATCCTTCTTCCGTTCTGTTCTTTCACTTCTTGGCATCTTCGAATATTCTTCAGTGAAACCTTGCCAGCAACGAAGGTCTGAAAAGTGGGGCTCTGAATTGGTGGGATCTATCGCTGTACAAAGTGGTGGCTTGAAAATCTGGCCCAGAAATTCTGACGAAGAAGATATTTGTATGTTCATGTTGGAACTTAATTTGTGGCGTCCATCCTTGCTGTACAAAGGCCTTTGTATTGAATGTACTCGGAAGAATTCTCTTCCTTGCACAGGCTAAGTTACCGTGACTCTTCCTTTGCATTCAAGTTTCTGGATTACCTGAAAAGATAGATCTTAAGGTAGGCCACAAAGTGATATCTCGCTTAAACCCCAGTGATTCTCTTAAATTCGATACTCGTAAGACATAAATTTAGTTGAAACTTTTCTTACTGATAGACTTTTGTTGCTGTTGTAAAGGCTACTACTTCCTTATTAATAAAGAAGAGATTGTTTCGTGAGAATTACAGCTTGCACCCCATAACTTAATAGAATCTAAACGAATTACCACTGTATTATGGTTATTTGAAAAAGTAGGCCTCGGAGTAGGCCACAGCTGTACAAATAAGGTCAATAAGATAGGGATAAAGCAAACGGTGAATGCAAAGGAAGTCGAGACAGCTTACATCTCTGGATATAACAAACATCTTTCATCGGTCTTGCGGACTGCACACTGCAATTCGCAGTCAGTTTATTTGCCCTGAAGTTCAACGAGTAAACCAAAGTATTTAATCTGTTTGGAATCCAAACATCGTTGTTCCCGATTCTTCTATTGGTCGTCGATGTTCTCAGTTAATGTTACGCAGACACGAGAGACAAATTACACGTCCAGACGCACACACTGTACATAGAACCCATGGAATATATCCTAATCGCCTTCGAGAGGCTTCGTTCAGATTGCTTTAAGTGTTAGCCAGCTTCGAAGGAATCCTCTGTAAAAAGATACCCCGCGGTCGAGGAGTCGTGTGCTCTGTCAGGCTGCAGATACTGTGCCAATAAACATCATGTACTGTGGCTGTATTGTTCATCCTGCTGCGCTATGATGAACTGATGAAATAACTTTTTCTTAGCCGGAGAATTATGAAAAATGATGTCTATGAAAAAATGTAGGGGAAGAAAATGATAAAAAAGGAACGTCGATTGCAGCAGGATTTAACTCTAGAACTAGCAGATTTTAGTCGAGATAATTTTTCATAGAAATTTTATGGATTCATAGCGGTGGAATTTTATAGATTTTTCCAGAGTCGGATTGCAAAGAATTGTTCACTTTTTATTACAAACGGTAACATGTTTCTAACGTTAAAGAACCTCGATGTAACAACGAGCCAAATAGAAAGTTCCAAATATGAAAGACTGATATTCCTTTGAAAACAGAAAAATCACAAAACCTGTACAAAGGTATTATATCAATTGTTATTCAAAAATCAGATGAAACAATGGCAATGCAGGATTAACTTGGCAGCCATGAGGCAATATCGCAGGCTGACAGCTGCCCATATATAAATACCATTCACCATAACAGATGCTTTCAGTGTATCAAGCCCAGTTGATCCCGCTTTAAATGTCTCCACACGTGTGTTGTCCACGTGGATCTCATAGCTTGTACATATATTTATATTTAATATATAACCAATGTAACATGGCCACCTCGACTCGAGCTTTTCCACGACTTTGAGGAGCAATAATCCTGAGGAGGGAGCTCGAGGCGACGGGTTTGACGAAACCAGGCTGTCTGTTTTTGCCGGTGGCGCCCTGTAGATTTGGCCCCGTGCCCTTCTATGGACTTCACCTGCAACGACGGCTCTTGCATATCGAAGAGCGCTGTTTGCGATGGATTCGACAACTGCCCCCGGGCAGAAGACGAGCTTCACTGCGGTATATAAACACTTACCTATCATCTGGGAACATTCAATATTGGAGACTCCATAAAAGTGCCATTTCTTCCTTTGTTTCCTTTTTTTTTCTTTTTATAAATTACTGTTTTCAGAAAGAAATAGATATTTATTTAATTGTTTGAGCTGGAGAAAGTGGACGTGGAGTTTCTGGTGTTGGTGGTCTCCGCTTCTGCTTGCCAAGTAATCTCAACCCTTGACGATACTTACGAAGCGTGTCATGTGCTGGGTGAAGGAAGCTTTGATGTTCCTTTGATTTGTATTACTTGAAAGAGTTCGGTAGGGAAGAATATCTTTGCAATACTATTGACATAAACTGAGCAAGTCCAATTCCAATTATTTCTAACACGCGCACGTTTAACTTATTATTTTATTGTGAAAATTTCGTTTATTATATTGCCATAACTGGAACTTGTGATAACTGGTGACTTGGAATAACTGAAATAAAAATGAATGCAGCATAGTAAATAAAACAATGAGAGTATAGCAATATAGTAAATAGAATTTAGTATTTTAATATGGCTATCCTCGGTTGAAAAATCAGTTGCTGGTCAACCGAAATAGTTAAGAAAGGAAAAGAATGTGAAAGGAAAAACGTCAAAGCTTTTGTTACCCGCCGTGCCTACATTTGTACATTGGTAGTTTCAAAGTTTTAACCCTCACCTCTCTAGACCATTAATTGTATATAGATTCACGCGTCCCGAGTCCCCAGAAAGTTTAGGGGAATTTCCTTAATCCAATTTGAAACGCTAGAATGAGAGGGTCGATCGTCCCTCTCCCGTATTGTTCAAAGCAATAGCTTTTGTATCGTTGTTCGTCGAACGCTTTCGTTGTTCGTGGACGAGCTTCGAGCTTTTCGTGATGTCATAACAGAATCGAAACCCTACAGGTGATCCCCCCTCTTCAACGCGCAACGTTTATCCTCTATCAGGAGGACAAGGTAACTAGACATTGAAGAAGAAGTATAAAATAACAACCCAATATAATAAACTATAAAGAAACCTGTATAACTTCTTAATTTTTTTTTTTATTACGATTTATAATCAAATTGTAATTTTTGAAACATTTAAATCTCAAGTATTTTGAGTTATCAACCAGATAACGTAGACGTCGAAGATGAATCAACATCCTAACATACAATAATTTCTTAACTTTCATGAAACTGTAGTTTTTAAAAAATTCCAATCTCGATCATTTTCCAAAGATGGAACAGACGAGATCTTGTGTTAAAGGCAAAAAATTCTTCTTCAATGGACGAACGATCGAGTCCCCCTGAACAAAATACCATCCCCTGTTCAGCAGCATTGTCAACGTATCTGTATATATAAATGTGTGTTCTCTGCTCCCGTGTATTCCTGCTGCGACACAAACGACCACACAAACAGAACGGGAATGCACACCCACCCAGTTCAAATGCGTCACCGGGAACAAGTGCATCGAGGGTGTCTACAGGTGCGACGGCCACCCGGATTGTCCGGATCAGAGCGACGAAGATTGCGCTAACGAAACCATTACACACGCCACTCCACCTATCAGTACGCTGTTTTCACCCTCTTCATCTTTTTTTTCATTCTTTTTGCACGAAATTCCTTGCTCAATAGTGCGATAAACGAACGTGAATTAATCTTGTTACATCATCGGAAACATGCAAGAAAAGATACCTAAAAAAATATCGACAGAATGAAGTATAAAGTTTGAACGTGTTTACAACATTGATTTTGGAATTTTGGGCAACGAAATTTAAACAATTTAAGTTTTTGTCGTTGTTGGGAGGAACATTCTGCTCCGCTTGGGTAAATTTTGAGAAATTTGAACCAACATCCGTTTGAATCCGTATAAGTTTGATAAAGTTTGACACGGTTTGAAGAAGTTTGAGAAGCTGGTAAAAGAAGCTCGAGGCTTCATAATTTCTTTATTGTAACGCAAACACGCAGAAATATATATGTGTGTATACTATAGAAACTTTAGAGCGCGAAATGTAAAATCTCTTCTCAATATCCCATTCGCAAAACACCTAATTTCCATTGATCTTTCAATCTGTAAAATGAAGATTGTCTGAAATTGTAGGATAAATATTCTGTGCCTGGGAATTTCAACAAAAATTATAGTAATTTGCGGATCGTTCCTTCCAACCAGGCACAACAGTGAAAGTTACGATACATTTTCGCTTGATATACCATCTGCATTCGATTATATTCGACTCCTCTTCCTCCATCCTCTGTCTGACTACACCTCAAAGAAACGTGTTTACGAATACACTGTGGGGGCCTTCCTCTTAATGTAGGTAAAAATCTAGCTGGGTAGACGCGTATTTCTCGTTTGCTTAGCACTTGACAATGAGGATGACGATGCTGGTCAGCCGTGGCCTCACCGCTAATTAATTCATTAGCTTGATATAAGCAAGAGTGAAACTGGCTAAGAAGCCGTCTTTATTCCCAGGTTTATTTCCCTCTAGCTCTTCAACCGTATCTTGTCTCAAAGATCAGTATCCCGTATAGCAAGAGACTAGAACTGCAAAAAATAATTAAAAATAATTAGCTATCGCGACTTACAAAAACGTAGAATTATATTGAATATTCCAATTTCTCTCGACGAATTTTGTCTGGTCGTTGTACGAATATAAATGGGAGAAAAACCTATATAGAATTTTTATATGGAAAGGGGAAAATTTCGTGTAAATATAAGTCGTTTGAAGCTTTGTTAACAAGTTCTAACAAAAATATACTTTCCTTAAGGAGAAAGAATAACACACTCAATTTTGAATCGCCATAGGTTTTTTTATCAACAGCAACAATAAAAGTTTCAAATTACATTGACTATGAACCTATTTTTGGCTCACTACTATTGCTATTTGTTTTATCTTTTCAATAACTTTTGAATAAATCTTCAAAGTTACTTGTCGATATACATATATAGAATACCTTGGCGAAATTTGGCTAGGAAAAACTAGAAGATTATAATTTCTTATCCTCTGACAAACATAAGTTCCATTTGATTATATAACCCTTTATTATATGGGACAATTATACCCAATTCTATCCAGATTAAGCTAATGTGTGCAAAGCTTTGGTGAGGAGTGATCTTGACCGCTCTAGCATCGTTTTCCTCGACATGGAGATACTTTTTTACGTTTGTATATGGCATAAGGCTTGTGTTCGAATAGCTGGCAATGTGCTTGTTTGTGTATGTACGTTCAGGCCATGTATGGCCAGGCGAAGCAACTGAGCGCCCGAGGGAATGCGATCCGAGCAAGGAAATGCGTTGCAAAGACGGACAATGCATTCTGCTTCGACGCAAATGCGACAATATCTTCGACTGCCTCGATGGTAGTGACGAGCATGACTGTGGTAAGCTTCCTTTGCACCCAATTAGGTCATTCGAATGGTCTTTGCATTTTCAATGTTTCCCGATAATCTTTCTCATCGAATAAAGTACCTTTGATAACCAGCTCGATCTTAAATTTGAAGAAAGACAGATTCTATATCGGTAGAAATTATTTTCTCAATTTAAGTAAACTGATGATCTCGTGGTTGATAGTTAACCTGCTTATTTTATGGAAATTATACTCTGATATTTGTGCATCTTTGAATTTCCTATATATATGCACAGTTAGTCACATCAGAGTAATAAATAATTCAAGAATCACTTGTTATTCCTTGATTCTTTTATGAGAAATACAAGATTTCGAGTGACCCTTACCTTGGCCAAGATCCTTTTTGCCCGCCTCAGCTGGTCATGACTGAGCCATGATGAGTGGTCACTAGAAGTGATCACCCTAGTGATTATGTCAATGGCGCTGCAATTCCCCAACTATCCCATTGTTGAAGCTTCTTTAGAGCTTGTTGTTGAGCTGTTACTTGTGTCAAGGGGTCTGCACACCTGCCGAGTGGAAATGTGCCAGTGGTGAATGCATAGCTGAAATCGAGAGGTGCGACAATGTAACCCACTGTGCTGACGGATCTGACGAGATTGGATGCGGTAACTATGGATCATTGCTACCAATACATGACGAAAAATGTCCTGGCCACCTGGTCTTCTTCCTTTGCGTGATTGTCCAATAGAAAATTACCTTTCGAGAACCATCTTCAACACAACATAAATTTACTAACCTCAATGGCACATTTCATGGCATTTGTAACTAAAACCATTTATCCTGCATTAATCTTCCTATTCTCTGATTTGTCGTCTTTAAGGGAGGCAACATCTTTTGGCCGTTCTTTAACTAATGTCGCATTCCCTCGATGCAAAAGCTATATTGGCATTATCAAAGTCAGTCTTACGCTGTATTTTCAGCGACACGGATGCATGTAAAAGTTTTGGTCAATTATTACGTAGACTGTGAGTCTTAAATTGGACATTTAAATGCATGCTTCTGCATGAGAATGGGTATACGATCTCCAAGCATGTATAACACTTCATTGGCTCATTGCGGCCAGTTTTTATTGCCTGAAACGTATGCTGGTTAATTTGTAACCCATTCGTTGTTTATCAAATCTCAATTCATATCATTTCATGCCTGAAACTCGATTCTTTACTATCGTCTGACTATTATAAAATATGTGGGGTCATAACCTCTGGAACGTTTCTTGATTCTGAACTTAAAATTTTTTATCTTCTCTAAGGTAGCGTCTTTGAAACTACTTGTATGTGTCCTAAAATTGGGTCAGGGCTCGAAAATGGAATTTAAGATCTCTATCTTTCTTCTAGACATTATAATCAGGTTCGAAATATCTAAAATTAACATGTAATAATTATGCAACTATATGTACTGTATGTATTTCTGTACAACGAAAGGGTTAGAGAACCGAGTATACTCCTCGGGATTTTATTGGAGATATACGTGAGTACTTTTTCCATTCCTGAACCAACGGACCAACGTGTACGCAAAGGACGTCGAAGGGATAGGTGGTGACGGAGTCCTATACCTCTTTCAAAAATTTTTACACGTTATACCACAGAACATTAGCGTTGTTGCTTATAATTAAGTTTTAATTAAATGTGGTTTGCTAAAAAGAGAAAGACGTAATAGTTACCAATAGATGGTAATTAAAAGAGGGCATATGAACTCCGTCGGTAAGGTCATTTTTCTCTTATGAATTGCGCGCCATTGCACGAGACGCCCTAATGGAAAATCACCTGACCGTTCTTTTTTGGGCATCGTTGTAGTAAGCGAATGTCCGGTTGGAATGTTTCGATGCAACGACGGATTGTGCTTGGACAGTAAGAGACGTTGCGATGGTCGACAGCATTGTAAGGACGGCTCGGACGAAATCAACTGCCGTACGGTCTTCATTTTTCTTTATTTATTTTTCTCTCTCTCTTTCTCTCTCTGCCTATTTGTCTGTCGATCAAGGCCGATTTGCACTGCAGGCTGCAGTATCGATGAAGAATCGTTCTCGTGATCGACGGTCGATACGAGAGAACTTATGGGAATCCCCTGAATAAATTCATCTGCCAATAGTTCTCATTTTAACAATAAAAATAGAAACTTAACTAAGAATAGAACTCCGATTAATCTACCAATCAATTCATTCTTCTACGTTTTGGACAATAAAGACGAAACGAGAAAAAGATTCTTTGTCTTCATTGCTTACAGTTAAATGATGAACACAGAGGGATTTTTCTTAGTCTAGTTTATTTGTTTGGGTGTTGAGAACCACTGGCATGACCTACCTGCGCCCTATTTTTCATAATGTGAGAAGCATTGTTTGTGCAGAGAAACACCCCCTCCTTATTTTTGCAACCGCGCTCCCTCGTTTTTTGCCAATTTATATTTGGGCAATGGAGTACCACCACGCGATGGTATCAGAAAAACGAGAACGAGTTTTAATTCAGAAAAAACAGCGCGTGGCAGGATTCCTCTGCGCAGAGAGCTGCAATTAGACAATCACGCCAGAGCCCATCGATCGCGGTGTCCAGCCTGTAATGCAAATCAACCGACCTTTGGACCCGGTTTTTCTATTTTCATTCTCTCGTCTCTTCCTTTGTCTTTTCAATCTCCCCGCCTTTCGGAGCTAAATCTACGAAATCGCATCTTGATAAATTATTCCGCGGTTGGATCTCGACATTTTCCCGGGACGCCTCGCATGAAAAATTATTCCTGAGGAAAAAATGGAAGCTTTTCTTTAACACGTTTCTCTAACGCTCATCGTTTCTTCGTTTTCAGCTATACCCCGTCCTGCACACTGTCAAATTTGCAGAGGACTCCCACCTCGATATCCACGTACGCAGGATAATCCCCTGTAAAAAGTTTTGGACTTTCACCAGATCAAAGTTTATTTTAATTGATATCGCAATTTGAAATTTTTGGGTTAAGCTGTGCCGTCTTATAAGCAAACCGCGAATTTTTATGCATTTATAGGAAATTTGAAAGTGCAGGATTTAACGAAATATACATAATGTTATGAAAAAATATTTAAAATATCCGAGGTATAGTGCTTTCTATAATGTTTAATAGGGAAAGCAATTTTCTATCAAGGTTCTACTTTTTTAACTACCTTCTTAGAAATATGAAAATAACATGAAAATTCGCAGTTTACTTATATCGTAGACTACATATTTCAACTTTAGGAATCAAACGACACGCAGACTGAAAACTAAAATTAAAATTAAAATTATTATAGTTTTCTCAAAAGTCGAACGATACACGGCTTACACCTAAGAAGCTCGAATTGTAACAAATTCTCTTGTGTCTTCCTCGAGACTATCCGAAGAGAATTATAGATAAACGAAGTAGAAAGAGATCAAGGAACGATTCCAAGGAAATAAATCGAAGTGAGAGTGCCGGTTTATCTGATGGATGCTCGAGGAAACAAGACGGAGCGTGAAAAACGAGAAGAAGCCATCGAATAGAAATCGATGCGTACGGGGAATCGCGGGGAGAGCCCTCCACCTTTTTCCTGGTCGTGCGTCGGTCTTCAAGGCGGCAATTAAGAAGCTGTAACTAATGCCAGCTCACTCTTGTCTGGCCGTGCAGAACCGTTAATCTCGTTTCCGCGTTCCTATCGACCGTGTTTCGAGTCGGACGTTGACTGCCGTCTCGGCTTGAATCGCGACGCCGCGACCAGGAGGCCTCGTCATCGAGGATGAGGCTGTCCATTGGGGCTATGGAATCTACGAATTGTCCTCTGAATAGAGACATTTCAATGCTGGAAGCTTTTCACACTCAAAGATAAATAACAATTAACGATGGATCTAAGAGACTTACGATTGATTTTTGTGATAAAAAGTTAGGTTATGTAGGTTGTTAGCAGTGGTGGGTTTTGGTTTCTATGTAGGGCGATTCTTTGGGCAAAAATGAGAAGAAAAGATGCAGTGGAGGTTCCTCGTAAGAAACTTCGTTTTGAGGGAAATTGAACTTGAAAGGCGTTGCGCTCTACGGTACTCCAGTGGTTCTCTTTCAGTTTTTTTCATAATACGATCTTTGCTGATGTAACGTAATTAAGCTTCCTAGTCCTTTCGCAATTAATTCTTCCCATTGGCAACCAGTTCTTGAGATGTATCTGTTTTATTAAATAATATTCATATGCTTGATCGAAGGTACGTAAAAAGAGTGATTAATATCGAATAAAAAATTGTAAGTAGATATTATTGCAGAATCAAATGCGTAAATTGTAACGGTAGAAGACTGTGGTAAATTATCTCTGGTATATTGAAATGTATCCAGGTTAAGAACCACTGGAGCCAGCTACGCTAAAAACACGTACTCGCGACCGACTTTCAAGTCGTTTTTCTTGAAAACAGAAACTCGGGCGAAAAAAACGCATCGTACATTTTTGACTCGTTTTTCCATGAACAATCGCCCCGTTAACTCACCCTGCATATTATTTCACATTCTATATGAAAAAGGCCCTTAAATGGATCCCACAGGAAGCCATTCCAATCTTTAACGTCAGAACGATATTTAAACAGAAATCGTTGGTTCTCCTGTTAAAAGTGAAACAGTTATTATTCCATCTTTTTCTCTTATAATATTCATTAGAACTTTTGAATGTATCTATGTGAGAATAATATGAAAAATTTCATTTCATTTAATTTAGCTCTCTCTCTGTATGAGCACGTGCCCTTCTGTAGTCTCGTGTAATTAACAATTACGGTATCTTTGTATGTTTCAGCTCTACACCCACCCCCACCCCCTTTAAATCTCGTTCTAATACTCCGACCTATTCTAATTGATACTATGGAAATGCAATTGGACGCTCTTATGCAAACAATTCTCTATCCTGTTGCTCGAATTTTCTCTCTGTCTCTCACTTTCTTTCCATTCTTGCCACTCTCTCTCTCTCTCTCTCTCTCTCTCTCTCTCTCTCTCTCTCTATTTTTCTTTTTCACACACTGGTTGTTTTATTTTTTGGTCTTCTCTTTCAGCACAGGTTGCCTGACCTTGATATGTACATACCTCTTCCACTCTCTGATTGTATATACATATACATATATATATATATATATATATTTATATTCACATTTATCTATATATCTTTCTTCCATTCTGATCTATATTAGATTATAAGAGTCTTGCACAGCGCACGTACACAGGATCCTAGGATTCGACAAGTCGCCAAACCGGATGAGACATTCGTATTTCTGTACACACTGGTGTCGAGGAAAAGTTTAATAGCGAAATATTCTTCGTTTCAGCGGAAAATTTTCAGCGGAATTTTCTACAATTTAATAATTTTCTACGATTAAGTCTCTATAATTTTCAGTTCCTTGGCAACGTAGAATGAGTTAGAAGGAAACTTTTGATCGATTCCAGTGTATGTGCCCCTTTCTATCTATTTCTCTGTATCTCTCTCTCTCTCTCTCTCTTTCTCTCTCTGTCTCTGTCTCTTACTTACTATATGGTACACCATAGCCTTAGATTTACGAGGCATCGCCTTTTGCCTAGATCTTTCTGTTTGATAACGTTTAAACGTTCCTGTAGCTTTTGGAAAGTACGTTACACACTCTGGCTCCCTAGGGAGAACGTAGTTCACGGAGTTATCGTGCTGCATAGTAGAATTTTCTTACTTACCACTCTTCCAATACACGCACATCCCACGGAGTAACAATGGAAACTAGTCTTTGGTCCCGTTTACCAGTTACCAGAATCGATTCTGGCATGATTAATCGCGAAATTGACAGCATCGATAAGAGTAACAAACTACTGATATTCTCTACCGTTGAAATCACTAAGATACGTCGTTCGACTTTGAATCAGTGAATTTGATTTCTATGAAATTATTAGATTGGCGCGTACGAAATATTCTTTCTCAAGAGTTTCACTTTAATAGATCAGAATCATCCATTAAATTTTGACAGTACTATCAATTCTATAGCTGCGTGAATAAAGGACAAATTTACTGTGAATCGAGTATTCCATGTTGAGAAGATTACGAAGATATGAGAATTTCATTATCGGTCTTGATAAAGTAAGTATCCCAAATTTGGAAAAGTGACATGAAAACTGCTGAGAGCAGGAAGACATCTCCTGCTCCACTTTGGATAACTTGAATTTCTGAATGCGTAAATTATCTTACGAGGATACTTCGTTCCAAAAATTGCTCGATTCCAAAACTGACAGTATTTATAAATCTACAAGAATTAATTAGAAATTAATTAGTCGCTAGAAAAGTACAATGATTGACGTGAAAGTAATTTTCGTTTGAGTTTACCAATCAAACATATTAATTAAATTCCCTCCTTCAATCTTCAACAAACTATAATATCACATAATAGATGCGAGACCTGATCTGACATAAGAAAAAAGCAAAGAGAAAAGAAGAAACAGCAAATATAAAGTTCCATTGGTACTCCAATCGATTCTACAAATTACTATCTCTAAACGCGGACGGTGAACGCGATCACGACACCATAGAGAGTTCCGCTATGGGGATCAGTGTACATGTGCGCTCCTTAAAACGTCGCATGACAGCCGGCAGTGTGCACGCTGTTTGTTTGACGGTTTTATCTTTGTTGGTATCTCGACTAGGACAGTCTATCGATCGGTTAATTACCATGGGCCGCTTATTCGACCATACTTTCTCATGGAATTCTGCCACTGGACCGTGGAGAATCGATCGGAACCTGTCTATGTATATTTTTGCTCTGTTCAAACTGTCCAGTCGAGTTTCTCTTTCTTCCAATTGCTTGGGATAATGTATATGGCATTATGGGGGTCTTTATGGTTCTAGGGAAGCGAGCATACTGTCTACTTCTTTTCTTTTCTCATATATTTTTTCACAGTTTCTTTTGAATATTTCTTGAAAAATTACCCTTTCCCTCGTTAACTGTCGCTTGTCTTTTCAGAGTGCCCCAACGGTGAGCGACCTTGCGACAACGGTGTATGCATCAACAAGAACTTCTTCTGCGATAGCAACATCGATTGCCACGATGGTAGCGACGAGCGCGACTGCAGTAAGGATTTCAGACCATTTCAGAACCTATTGCCAAAGCTTTTTTCCCATGTTCCAAGCACCGTGGAGATCCTGCCTCCCTCTCTGAACTCTAATGACTTTGCAAAAGAACTCTGTCGAACTCCACGAAGCCTTAAAGAATTCCAGAAATTGTTGTACAGCTGGTTCCTAAGTAACGAGTTCTATAGAAACATTATTATACACTAATCCAGTTCTAAATAGTTCAAAGAATTTAGCTTCTCTTGGAACATCAGTTTCAGCTAACCGTCAAACCCAAATGGAGATCGTAACCTTCTCCTCATCAAAGCTCCAAACTACTGTTTGCTAAAACCTCGAAACAAGTAACCCGCAGTAACCCGGTGCTGAAAACCTCAAAAAGATCTTGGCTGCAGAATTTCAGAATACTCGACGCTTCTATCCCAACCAATGAAATAAACATAACTTCCTGACTTGTAGATAAATATCCATAGCGATCCGCGAGAAGTAATAACGAAAACGATAAAAATGTTTCAAATTGCAGACAACGTGGTGACCCCACCAGCAGAATGTCGTGCTGACGAGTTCACGTGTCGCGATGGAACGTGTATTCCGCAATCCGCCGTCTGCGATCGACGCCCAGATTGCCCTCACGAAGACGACGAGGCAAACTGTCATCAAGGTAGGTGCACAAGATGTCTGTAAGACAGCTTAGGACGCTGAAGGGAAGGAACTAGGCAGGAACACGTGTGCACCGGCTGAAACGTGTCCTAGACGCCGCATAGGGAGACGTAGTCTGACCCAAAGTGGGTGGAAAAGGCTGCAGGGACCAGCTAAGACCTACACTAACCCGTTTGAACATCCTCGAAACTGACTCGTTCCTTGAGAAACATATTGTCAGATTTGAGACTTTAATTCGTTTCTCTGAGTTCATTTGCGTCTTACGTAATAATTTAACGATTAATATTAATCAATTGATGGGATAGAAGATACAAATTGTGAACTTCTTTTTTGTAGGTCTATAATTGTTTGTTTCAAAGATAATCAGATGGCTTGGAATTTGTAAATGGTCATTTGATTTGCAAAATTGCGCCAGTAATATTAGTTCAAGTATGCAAAAGAGTGCTAGTAGTATTTCTGGAAAATGGTTGAAGGAACTTAAACACTTTAGTCTGTTCAAGGAGAACTTCTATTGCAAGAACAAATTACATCTTACAATCAGAAACACGTTTCTTAAGGTCTAGTTGAGTCTGTCGAGGATTTCTGATGTCTGATCGTGTCGTGGCCGTTTCCACTGTCTGTACATAAGCTCTATTCGGTTCTGCACACTTGATCCAGTAGATCACGCAACGCACCAGGTGCACACGCAGTATTTGGCCGTGACACCGTGTCCACCGCCTGCTAGAGGCAACCAATTGTGCCGCACCGAGTTTGTACGTGCACTGATTCAGTCGCAAGTGGCCCAAATTGTACAGCAGACTGACAGGAAATCAAACACTCAGTTGAACCAAAATTATAGCGAACTAAATTTCACTATCTGTAGTATTAACTGGTGTAATCATAAAGGATCTACTGTCAGTTTGTGGTGCCCTATAAATCACACACAAAATATCGCAAATAGTTGATCAGACGATGACTGTCTCTTCCTTCAGAGGCAGAAGACTGGAATCGCAATAGTAAGTAGTTGCAGGGTTAAAATTCCAAGACAGAGATGGACGATTGGTTAAGAAACAGTTAAAAGAAAGGAAGAGCCAGGTGCAAGGTGGTTTCAGTTTCGGTTACTTCTAGGTAGAACCACACTGGTGGGACTAACCCACGTGAACCAGGCTAGCAAGGATTACAATCCGGATTATCAGGCGCCAGCTAATCTGAGCACTCCGAGGAGTTGTGCTCCGGATGATTTTGTTTGTGCTGATGGCACTTGCATCCCTGAAACTCACCACTGCGACCATTTCTACGATTGCCGCGACTTTACCGACGAACAGTATTGCTTCGGTTAGATCACTGGCAGATCTTGATGATCTGCTGGCGTCCAATCCCCTCAAATTCATTTAATTACAATTTTTTCATTATCCATTCAGTTATAACTACAGTCAGTTTCTTTGATCAAATAGCACGTACTTTTCAACTTTTATTTAATCAGTCACTTCTAAAGAAAATGAAATAACGAAGCTATGTTTGATCTATGATCAAAGGATTCATTTTGGATGCTCAAAAATAATGGTCAATTGCAAACAAAAATAACGATGATTCTTGAAACCTTGACCAAGGAAAGATGCGACCGCTTATACAGAAATTGTGTGTCGCCTACATTGCTGACAGAAATAATTTAATTTGTAACTGTCAAGTCTCGGCTCTTTTTTTTTGCTTTAACATAAATGATTTTTAGTTGATTCTAATAAGGATTTCATTGGAACCCTGGACGCCCCAGATTTTCTAGACTCTGCATTTTCTTTCAGTCTGTGTTAGCAGCCAAATAGGCAGTGTGTAGGTTGTTCGAGTAGAGACTTGAGTGAATTCTACTCAACTCAGTCACACGTTCAACGCATCCCTGTGTAAATTATTAGTGCATCCGTTGCCTGGTACAATCTGTTGAACATCCCTGTTGGTACGAACCTAGCGTAGATCCTGTTATAGCATGAGACATAGTTTTTGATTTGCTAGAGATAGAAGGTACATATTAACTGAAGTGATGGATCGTAGACTATGTTCTGAGTGTTGTAGAATAGTGCTGCAGTTTCTAGTTTCGTAGTAATTTATTAACGAGCATACACAGAAAAATGTACAGTGGAAGCCTTAACCTTCTGAATCTGGTCTGGTACGATAACACGAGTTAATTTGTTTTTTAATTTACCAACTTCAAATCGAGATATTGAAATGAAAATCGAAATGGAAAATTGCCATTGGGATATTTCGCATATCATTCCATTTCTACTTTATCATTCCTCTGTTAATTGCAAAAATATCTATCCTCATGTTTGACCCGATAAGTAAAATGTTAAACTCACAGGCGATCAGTGTGGAGGGGTTAAAAGTGAATTTCTCTCGCTATTTTTCTGTGCGTGCCAGTACACGTGTACATATACCGATCATTTTATGTCTGTTCTTAGCATTTTTAGGTACTGTTGGTGGTCCATGCTCTTTTTCATTCCTTAGACCGTTACTTAAAGAGTAATAGATCCTTTGTGCCTCGTTTAAACTTTTTCACGATCACACGATCGTTTTTTCAAGACAAAGTTGTTCATTCTATCAGTTACAATACATCGACGTGTTTGCAGGCTGTGGCAGGGACCAGTTCCAGTGTGCGAATGGACATTGCATCAGAGCTGACCAACAGTGCAACAATTTCATAGACTGTGATGATGGATCTGATGAAAATTGTGGTAAGGTTTTCATGCTGTTTCTGGCTAAAAAGAAGACCAGAATGGGAACAATGCAAGTGCGGTTTACCATATTCCTTCGACACAGTCTTAAAAATAGGGCTCCTGTATGTTCCTTATTGGTCAAAAATAGCCACGAATCGATCGTCTACGTCTACAGATCGGAAGTGGAGTGAGCAAACTAGGTGGAAACGATATAGTACAGTCGTAAAATTACCGATGAGCTAAAATTTATATATCTCAAGTGCCAAGATATAAAATGTAAAGTTGAAGAGGCTAAGTCCTCAAGTTCCTTTCAGGGCCGAGAAATATTTTCTGCCATTAACCGTTCTTTCGAAAGACTTTTCTTCAAAACTTTAGCAACACACTTCCCATCGAGCATAAAGTAATAAGCGATTTAATATCGTATAGACTTGCTTTGAATATTAATTTGAAAATCATTTTCGCAATCCAAGATTCAACGAATCTAAACTATGATTGCATTAACGAATGGTCTCTTCTGAGTTAAATTTACGATCATACCATATCGTTTTCATTCTATAGTATAATCTTATGCTGTACCATCTCTCTGGTATCAACACCTTTTTATATTCTTCCCAATTATTAACATTTCTAGAATATTATAGAAGATATTTTGTATTAATATTCTTGCACGAATTTTTTATTAGATCACAACCTTCCCCCAGTGTCTGGCAGTTGCCCACATGGCTACGTCGCGTGTACCAGAGACAAAGATTGTGTACCTCAGTCCTCTCTCTGCAATGGGGTGCCAGAATGCAGGGACAGATCCGACGAAGAAAATTGCTGTATGTAACTAATTCTAGGTTTAATATGTATTATTTGATATACTTTATCATAATCATTTTCTTCCTGCTTCCTCTAGATGGAGAATCTCGTCGTCTGAACTTGAAGACTTATCCAAGCGAGCAACTGATCAAAGAAAGTAAGTTTAGTGGCAACAAAAGAATAATAATCGTATTACACAGTATTTTATGTATTACACGTAGAAATGTACGTATTATAAATTAAGCAGATTAACTATATAAAAGATTAATACAACTTTTGATTATCTTTTTCTTGCCTTGGCCAGACCCGCCGAAGCAAGGTAAGATTTTTACGGACAGCAATCGCAAGTAATGCTACGCAATTTTTTTATTTATGGAACGTGATTAATGACTCGTTGAAATTGTGGATGATCATCTAAGAGGACCATTTTATTCATTCATAATTGTAATACCAGAATCGTCTATGTCCGCGAGGAGTTTCGTGTTATTTAATTTACAATTGACGGCAGATAATTGTATTTCATAGTAACGTGCATGCGAAGAGGATATCTAAACAAAGACAGTTACTTTACAGCGTAATATATATTTTTGACAAAGCGTTTCCCAAGAACAATTCCACAAACAACACTGCATATCATTACATGTTCTTCGTTTTACTCACACTAAACAATAAAAACAATAAAAACTCTTCTCATAACATAAGCTTCTTATGGGAACATTACGATTAAT
The DNA here is from genome assembly GCA_014737505.1 of Bombus sibiricus. Classification (NCBI taxonomy): domain Eukaryota; kingdom Metazoa; phylum Arthropoda; class Insecta; order Hymenoptera; family Apidae; genus Bombus; species Bombus sibiricus. The sequence continues at coordinate 4,589,804 of JACXIM010000119.1, read as the reverse complement.
ACAAGACAAGTAACACGTAACGTCGAAAGGCAGGAGTTTCTTTGGATATTACATTGTTATTTCATAAATTAGGTCGTGAGGTCGTATTCCAATGCCGTGACGAAGGTCTTCTTCGAGCCAGAGTGCGCTGGCTACGTGGAAATAATTTGCCTCTGCCCCCTGGAAGTCGAGATGTCAATGGACGCTTAGAAATACCAAATATCCAACTGGAACATTCAGGAGTGTATATCTGCGAAGCTGTTGGCTATCCTTCGTCCACGCCTGGTCAGCAAGTGAGCGTGTACCTCACTGTAGAAAAGTGTACGTGCTTTGATATTCAACAAAATTATTCCTGCTTTTAATTGTTTTATAGACCTTTTCCCCGAAAGTTCCTCTTAATTCTGCTGCAGCCTTCTGATCTTCGTGTCGTCTAATCTTATCCTTCTTTTAACGAGCCAAAAGAATTGCGTTTAAATAAATTGGCAGAATTGAAACAAGGAATTATTCTCTCGTACTATCTTCAAATTTAAGCAATTTTTAAGAAAAATCCAGAGAACGCAACAAGCGTAATTTCGATTCATCACTTTTATTCTCTGTATAGTCGAGCCGCCACCAACCAACAAACCCCACGCGTGCCAATACGACGAAGCCACCTGCAGCAACGGCGAATGTATTCCCAAATCATACGTGTGCAATGGCAGACTGGACTGTACCGATGGTTCTGACGAGATGCGTTGCAGTAAGTCATCATTTATAGACGTCAGACTGCAAATGTTTATGCAAGAACCCGATTAAATAGAGATCTTGTTCACCTATTTTATGAATATTTTATACACATTCTGTGCATATTTGCATCTTCGAATCTCGTTTAAATGTATGAAGATTCATAGTCTGACTCATACAAGGTTGATCTCTTCGCTCTACAAGAGAATTTATTACATCGAATAGGTCCGCACGGTTGCGAGCCAAATCAGTTCCGCTGCAACAACACAGAGTGTGTGAGCAAAGTATGGCGCTGTGACGGTGACAAGGACTGCGCCGACGGCAGCGACGAAGAAGACTGTGCTCCAAACGCACCAGGCACTCCCTGTCGCTTCACAGAGTTTGCCTGTGGCAGCCACGATCAATGTATACCCAAAAGCTATCATTGTGACTTGGAGAGGGACTGCATAGACGGTAGCGACGAAGTGGGATGCTGTACGTGTCTCTTTGTTCTTTTACTAAAGACAGTAGCCGCTTAAATTTCAATTCGTTGGGAGAGCAGATTGTAATTCTCGCGGTGCATGTACTTCCGAACTCCTCGACAAATGGAAGAATAGAGATGAGAAGAAACGTGAGAGAGATGTAATATATCTCATTTACTCACACTATATCTATGTGTCGTCTTTGTCAGTGAGTTTTAGTTAAACTGAACTTGAGACACTAAGTAGTAGGCAACAGTAAGATATTCGAATTAAGGCGAAATAATTCTGTTGAAATTTAAGCGGGCACTGCTATTCTGAATCTGTAAAGAATTTGATTTAAGCAATAGTTTTTTCTTTTTTCGTGTTATTTAGCTCCAGTTTACATAGTGAAACCACCTCCACCGATGATCATTGTGTCTCAAGGAACAACTTTAATGATAACCTGCACAGCGATTGGCGTTCCCACTCCCGAGATCAGCTGGCGTCTCAACTGGGGCCACGTTCCTCCCAAATGCTACATGACATCGATAAACGGAACTGGAACTCTCTCCTGCCCCGACATGCAATCAGAAGACCAAGGAGCCTACTCCTGCGAGGCACTGAATAGCGCTGGCTTCGTAATTGCCATCCCCGACGCCATCGTGATCGTGAACAAGACCGGACCGGAGATCTGTCCCAAGGGAACGTTCAACTCTGAAGCTAGAACCGCAGACGAGTGCATTTCCTGCTTCTGTTTCGGAGTCGCTACCCAATGTCACAGCGCCAACCTCTTCACTTATCACATTCCACCGCCTTTCGACCGCCACAGTATCGTAAGCGTGAAAACTCAACCGGATCTTCAAATTCTGAACGACATCACCAGACAAGTGCAAGCTGTGAGAGGTATAGGTCGAGATGGAGTACAGCTGTACGATGCAAACCAACTGCCACTGGATTCAAGAGAGGAACAGGAAGTTGCTTACTTCGTCATGCCTGAGAACTATCACGGAAATCAGTTGAAATCCTATGGTGGCTATCTGAAGTACAGAGTAACCTATAATGGAACCGGCATACCAAACACCGCGCCGTCGGTTATTCTGACTGGAAATAATTATCGACTCTTGCATAAAGGAAAGCAGATAATAACGGGTTACGATAACGAAGAGGCTGTTAGGTTCTTCGATGGCGAGTGGTACAAGCAACAAGGATGGGCTGAGGTTCCTGCCACCAGGGAAGATATCATGATGACACTGGAGAACGTGGACAATATCTTAATCAAGTATGCGAACCAGTTTGATCTATTCAAAACTGATGACCCAGACGTTGAGTCGTGCCTCTCCAGTGACTGAGGGCTAGCGTTTGGATCATTTATTTGTACCAGTTATCAGTACTGCGAATATTTATGCAAATTCATACTATTATAATACTAGATAGACAATTGCTTTGCTGAATATATTTTGGATATTTTCTATATCATTGCACGTTATATGCATTCTGTACATTTTTGCACTTTCAAATTTTCCACAAATGCATAAAATCACGCAGTATAGTTATTAGCAAATTCCCAGATCGAAATTAACAAAAGAATTATTTGTTAGAGTACAGTATGACGATTCTCCGTACTTGGATGTCCGGCTCACTAACATAGTGATGGACACAGCTGATGTAAGAAATACTGGACTCGGATCGGCCTCTTATGTGGAAGAATGTGAATGCCCTATAGGTAAGTATTAATTCGATTCACTGAGACCGGTCAAACTTTCCGAATCTATGTTCAGAATGATTACGAAACACAATATTTATATAGGATACAGTGGCCTGTCGTGCGAGCAATGTGCTCCAGGATACGAAAGACGAGAATCTGGTCCTTGGCTTGGTCAATGTTACTTAGCCGCGCCTCCTGGTTGTCCTTTGGGATATTATGGAGATCCTGCAAGGAACATTCCTTGCCAAATGTGCCCCTGTCCACTCACCAATCCATCCAATCAGTAAGACAATGCCATTAGTAGACTACGAATATTCGTGCAAACTCATACATATTTCTAATGGAAGCTAAACCGATTTGTTTTGTTCGCTAAATATCTTAATGAGTACTATACTTTGGATATTTTGGCATGTGTCAGGGTAGTTTGAACATTTTATGAGCACTTCGCTTTAGATATTTCTGAATACTTTCAATATTTTACAAGTAATATACTTGGCGTATTTTATAATTTTCAATTTCTTATAAGTGCATAAACATCCACAGTCCAATCACTAGTTAACTTAAAGTCCAAAAGAATTGTGTTACAACTATTTGCTTGAACTTGCTCTGAAACAGGTTTGCACGCACTTGCCACCTTGGATCTGATGGTCAGCCGACCTGCGATTGTCCAGCAGGATACATAGGTCGTAGATGCGAACAATGCAACGTTGGATATCGAGGAAATCCTCTTATTCCAGGAGACATGTGTGTTCCCGAATCATCTTGTGACCCTGACGGTAGTCTCAGTACGATCGCGGATCCTAACACCGGCAGATGTCGATGCAAGGTATTAAACTTTAAATTTCTTCGTCTAGAAATCCAGTATACGTTTGTGAAAGGGTAGAAAATTACTTGCTTACTTAAGTTAGAATAAGTTTGTATGATGTGCTCAATGTTGTTTATGCTGTCGTTTAATTCGGAAATATTCCTGCTCTGTTTAAAAGTAAGTACAGGGGGATAAATGAAGAGAATTAGTACTAGAATTAGTGATTTTGATGCATATGGTATTAACGTATTGGTTTTCAGCAATACGTGACGGGTCTTACTTGCAATCAATGTAAGGCGAACACGTTTAATTTGGCATCGAAAAATCAATTTGGCTGCATCAGCTGCTTTTGCATGGGCATTACCGACAAATGCGTCTCCTCCAACTGGTACAGAAACGACGTGAGTATATTTTACGTTGCAGTTAATGAAAAACCTACAGAATTTTACCTACAGAATTGTCACGAGGCGGTACTGTTTTACAGATTCGAGTTTCGTTTACCAATTCTGTCAGGGACTTCTCTCTCATCGAGTCTAGAACACCAGATAGTCTACCAATCACAGACGGTATTCGTTTGGACACAGTCAGCCGTGAAATCATCTACAACGAATTCCCTAACCGTGGGAACAACGACGTTTACTACTGGCAGTTGCCTAGCATTTTCCTAGGCGATCAAGTTACCTCTTATGGTGGCAACCTCAAGTATACTGTTCGCTATGTTCCGTCTCCAGGTGGTCAGAGCTCGAAAAACAACGCTGCTGACGTCGAGTTGATCAGCGCCAACGATATCAACTTGCTGTACTTCTCCAAAGAGTCTCCCGAGCCAAATACTCCCCAGACTTTCGTCGTACCTCTGTTAGAACAATATTGGCAACGCAACGATGGAACACAGGCTGACAGAGAACACTTGCTAATGGCCCTGGCTGACATTCGCGCGATTAGGATCAAAGCCACATATACCACCCACACCGACGAGGCTGCTTTGTCGTTGGTATCCCTGGATACAGCTGAAAAGTACAACACAGGTCGAGCAAGAGCCGTAGAGGTGGAGGAATGTTCTTGTCCAGTGGGTTACAAGGGACTATCTTGCGAGGACTGCGATGTTGGATACACTAGAGGTGGCGAAGGTCTCTATCTGGGTACGTGCGAGCCTTGCTACTGCAATGGTCACTCCAACCAATGTAATCCTGACACGGGAGTATGCGAGAACTGTGCTCACCACACCACTGGCGACTTGTGCGAGTTCTGTGAATCAGGATACACGGGTGACGCGACTCGAGGAACTCCTTACGATTGCACAGGTCGCGAGGTAAACCATACTGATTGCAACGAAATGGGTTCGCGCAGCAGCTTGTACATTGGTGACAGATGCGACTGTAAACGAAACGTCGAGGGACGTCAGTGTAATAGGTGTCGTCCAGCTACGTTTGGACTATCCGCGGAAAATCCGGATGGGTGTAGCGAGTGTTACTGCAGTGGATTGACCGATCAATGTCACGAGAGTTCCTTATACGTTCAGCAGATTCCCATGTGGGTATACGACAACCAACACGGATTTACTCTAACTGATTCGACAAGACAGGAAATCATCGACCACCGTGATTTCGAATTGAACTTAGCTACGAACGAAATAGGGTATCGTTATCCGGATAGCAGACGACGCAGCTTGTTATGGTCCCTGCCGCCCATTTTCACTGGCAACAAGGTTAAAAGCTACGGAGGAAGTCTGACTTTGACTCAACATATCACTGCCATTCCTGGGGCTCAGAGTTACAAGGATCAAGATATTATCCTAATTGGAAATGGGATCACGTTGTTCTGGACGAATCCTATTGACATCCAGCCTGACGTTCCATTGACTTACTCGGTGCCATTCAGAGAATCAGAGTGGAAGCGTTTGACCACCGAGGGACCTCGAGTCAGCTCCAGGACTGATCTGATGACTGTACTCTCTAACTTGGAGGCGATTTTGGTTCGTGCAACCCACAGCGAAGGAATGAGAGCCACCTACATTAGCGACATAAGCCTGGACACAGCCGTGGAGCATCCAACTGGCAACAGAAGAGCTGTCCAAGTGGAAGTTTGTCGCTGTCCGACCGGATACGTTGGAACATCCTGCGAGTCTTGCACAACAGGTTACTACAGAGACACTAGCGACCGATCCGTCAGCTACCTGGGCTCATGCATCCTGTGTCCTTGCAACAACAACGAGGAGAGCTGCGAGATGACGCACACCGGCCACGTGAAGTGCCACTGCAAGCCAGGATTCGTGGGCCAGTATTGTCAATACACTGGTACGTATGAAAGAAACTTCGAAGTACTTATTGTTAGATTTATTGGAAGCTTGTCAGGGTTCAAGAAAATTCTCTAAAGCAATTTAGAATGAGAGAGATATTAAATGAAATATTTTGGATCGGTTAGATGGGCTGATGGTAAGTCTAACGCCAGTGACGAGCGTGTTAAAGGCAAATTCGTGGGTTCTGTTCACGTGCAGTTACAAGTCCCCACATCCATTTTATATCTATTTCTCAATGACTCCGTGCGACGGCTGGCCACTAACCTCGTCCAGCATACCACCAGGGCCCATTGAAAGAACTACTAATGGATCGTGGAGGAGCTGGTACGTTTATGTCCAGCAAAATCCTTTCAATGTAATATGCTGCATCGTGGACGATCATGGAACGGAACTGATCAAAGTTATAACGACGGTCACGCCAGGTTTGATGAGCCAAATTAAAGGAATATTCGTGTTTGTCCCTGGAAGGGTGGAACATCATGGTTTCATCTTCATTCGTGTTTTAGTTTAGTTCATTATTGGATATGATTGTTTCCTTTAGTCACACCTACGAATCACATATGTTCACTACTGACTATTTCATAGATCTTCTAACTTTTTGACCACTTTGATTGTTGGTCTGATCACACCTTGGTTAATGGGCTTCTTATATCAAACTGAGTGTAAAATGTCGGATTTGGACAATTAAGTCCTTCTTCATTATTTCCATTTATATGTTTCTATGTTATATGATCGTAGAATTCCAAAGACTTGCTTCTTTTAAATTTTATGGTATTTCTTACAGAAGGCACAATATCGACCACCACGACAAGTCGTCCACCCGTAAATCCACCAAAGATTGTGGTTTATATCAGAGAACCCGAGTTCCAAATCGTTGAAGCTGGAGGCACTGTTAGGTACCATTGCTTTGAAAGAACGGACAATGTAAGAAAAATAAATAAATCATTTGGAAAGATACGTACGGTGGATGTATTAAATATTTCTTGGAATACAGGGATCTTTGCACATCAGATGGGAAAAAGAAGGTGACGAACTACCAATAGGAAGAAGCATAGACGACAAGCGTGGCTTATTGATCATTCGAGACTTGAAAGTGTCTGATAGCGGCATTTACATTTGTCAAATCAGCGATGGAGTGCATATTGGTTACAAGAACGTCACTCTCACTGTTGGAGGTAACATAAAGAGAATTTGATCACTAAGGAATATTCATCTTCGTACATATTTTATTCATATTATTGAGTATCGTATAATTCACTCGGACGCAGCTTTCCCGCGAAGTTTGCTAGACATTCCAGGTACATGAATCTTAGCTTAGATACCAATAACAATAACTTAGCTGCATATACAATGCTACAACATGCCACAGCAACATACAATGTTACAATAAAATGTCCTATCTGCGTCTATACTTAGGTCTAATTTGGCAGATGATACATAATAAATAAAATAATGATAAAACTTCCAATATTCCACATTTTGAAAAGTGAAAAGATGCCAGATAAGGCAACAGTCAATTAATCAGAACGACATTAACACAATACATTAATCATCTTGATTTCATTCGGATAATGTTATTTTCCCATTTAAACACTCGAATCTAGTTCCACCAAGAGTTATCGTCGAGCCATCATCTTTACAAGTAATGGAAGGAGAACCAGCGGAATTCCGGTGCGAGGCAACTGGGAATCCCCCGCCACGAGTCGAATGGATTCGTGTCTATGGTCCCATGAGCCCGGGTGTAGTGGTCAACAATGGAATTTTGCTCCTGAGATCTGCTTCGAGGTACGATGCCGCCGAATATAAATGCGTGGCGAGGAATAACGTTGGCATGGACGAGAGAACTGTCATTCTTCATGTTGAAGGTACCGTTGACTGTCATACCATCATAGCTTTGATATAATAAGAATATTCTTCTTATAAATTGAAGCCAAAATCAAGCCAGTTTATTATTAACAAATTGTCGAATATGAAAACTACAGGAGAAAAAGTCACAAATAGTTTTGAAAATATTGCTTGTCATAATATTCAAATATCGAAGATATTTAAACATTTCTTTATTTAATAATTGTACCTTTGGTTTTTACAAATCTTCGTCACCTTGTAAGCTGTTTTCAAGAGATTTGTGTTTTTGCACTTAACAATATCATATTTGTTAACTTTTGTTAATTTCCTAATTTTAATATCATTCTACATTTTCATTGACAGTTTTAATATTGTGCTATAAAGAAAATAATCCTTACAAGATGATTATTCTGTCTATAGGAAAATCCACTCAACCCATAACACCACCAACCATCACACCATCACAATGGTTCGGCCAACCTGGAGAAACGATCGTGATAACATGCGTGACATCTTTAATAACGAATCTCACCTGGTCTAGAGAAAGGAACCCACTACCTCACACAGCCAGCCAACGTGATGGTGTCTTAACAATTGTAAATCCTACCCCTTATGACTCCGGTATCTACGTCTGTACGTCGACCAGCTACATAGGAATGACTAACAGCACCATCAACATAACAGTAACATCTAGAACACCAGCGCCGTTTGTCAAGGTGACGCCTGAGAAACAGACCGTTCCTCAAGGCAACATAGCTGAAATAAGGTGTCTAACAAGCAGAGAACCCGGTGAACATATGACGTGGAGCAAGTATCTTCAACCGCTAAGCTCTAATGTACGACAAGTAGGAGACACTTTGAGAATTGTCGACATCCAAATTGCTGACAGGGGTATATATGTGTGTCGAGTCACTGGACCAAGTGGAACGCACGAAGCTAGCGCCATGATCGAGGTCGAACGTGAGTAAATATTAAGTTTTCTGTTCCCTACACAAAATTGTCCAGTAATCGAACCACGTATCACTGCTTTAGTAAATTTTTGTATGTATATATCTTTGTATAATGATCTTTGACTCGTAGATGAATAAATTAGAATTAAAATTAAAATTTACTAATTGTATAATCTATTCACACACAAGCTTAAGAATCGTTTACGAACAACCTCTATTTCACTATTTGGGCTTGTTTAAACAGGCAGGGAACCTCCATTGGTAGAGATCTATCCCAAGAATGTCCCTCCAGTTACTCTGGATGGGTCCACGGATCTCCAATGTCGAGCAACTGGAATCCCCATGCCAGAGTTACATTGGTCTCACGAATCTGGTCGACCGTTCCCTCATAATATTAAACAACTTCCTGGTGGCGTTCTGAGACTAACCAACATCACAGCCAGCGATGGTGGGTCGTACGTCTGTACCGCTAACAATCCCGCCGGAACGAATTCAGCCATGGTATACATAGAAGTTCAATCCATGCCTGTCATCAGTATATCGCCCCAATCTGGAATGCTGCACGTGAGACCCGGGGATAGGGTGCGACTACTATGCAGCGCAAATGGATTTCCGGAACCTTCAGTTACTTGGAGCAGACATCCGAACGTAGTATCACTGTAAGTTACTTTCTAAAAGGAAGATCTTATAATTAAACTGCCGATTTTTATGCAACTTCATCAGAACATAATTAAAAAGGTAGAAAGTTATAGGAACCTTGGTAGAAAATGATTTTATCTACCAAGAATTCTAAAAAGCATTATGCTTATTATGTATTCCATTACAAAGTGTGTCAGGAAAGTAATCGGACTGATACTCTGAAAATATATATCTGCAAGTATCTCAAGTACAAATGAACTTTGTTCCCTCTAAAATATTCTTGAGAAACTATACAACACCATAAAATTACCAGTTCCCGAGAAACGACATCAATCTCATTACTTTTCTGACATGCTATATGAGGTGAACATGAAGTAAAAGTCCAAAGAACAGTACTAGGTATAATATTTTATAGATGAAACTACAGCATACTCCTTTAGTTGCGTTCATGAAAATATGAATTTGCATAAATACTCGCAGTCTAATAATAATACTGGAAAGTAAAAACCAGAGGTAACCGTTGGATTTTTCTGCAATAGTACAACCAATGAATTGGCAGCCCCTCATCAAGCCGTTTATGAAATACACTCCGCTTCTTCGAGTGACGAAGGTTCATACATCTGTCATGCAAGTAGCAGAGTAGGAACTACTGAGGAACGAGTCTATATCAGAGTAGAGGATATAAATGTACGTGTTCCTATAATTGTCCTGTAATTGTACGTGTTCCTTGTTATGGTATTTTTACAATAGCTCACAAAAATATTTAAACACTTACCACTTGAAATCATTCATTCGTCAGAACATGTATCTGCTGTAACCATAGCTTAAGAATATGGTGAGTATTAATAAAACATTGAAATATTCGTTGTAGGACGGAAATGATAACGCTATACGAACGGACTACCTCAGAATCCCCGATGGCGGCAAGGTGGAAATGCGTTGCCATGTGCAGGATTCTGATGGACACAGAATTTATCTGGATTGGAGAAGGGCGGACGATAGACCTCTACCAGCTGGTAATTCCGTTGACAATGGTGTACTGATCATCCCTGTCGTGGATAAGAGCGCTGCAGGAGAGTACGTTTGCACTGGGAGAGACCTAACTGGAAATGTTCTCTTCAGAGCCACATCTGTCCTTGAAGTATTATGTAAGATCTTAGATCGAGCTTTGTCTTGCTTACATAAAATGAAAACAGAATTGGGCTAAGTCCAGTATTCAGCAAATTGAATAATTCTTTGTTTACCATAGACATGAATATAAAGTACTTAATGCAACAATTGATCTCATTATTTTATGTGATATAATATCTCGATTTAATTTAGTTTAATTTTTTTATTTTAATTTAATAAATTCTCCTACTTTTGTATGATTGATTAAGTTTAGTCCACTTTTGTTTCCAATGCCTTATGTGCGAGTTGAACAATCATAGAATTGGAAATTATTTGTTTATATATTGTTGCAGCCCCACCAAGGATTGTGTTAATCCCACCAAGACAAACAGTCCGATCCGGAGAAAATCCATCAATCGAATGTCGTACCACTGGTGACGAACCAATGAACATAGAATGGGATGCCATAGGACGTAGCTTACCTCATTCGGTGACACACCATCGTGGACTTCTCCAGTTCCATGGAATCACTTATTCTGACGCGGGAAAATATGTTTGTAAAGCTACCAACGAAGCAGGAACCGCTGAAGCTGTTGCTGAAGTTCTAGTGAATCGTACGTAATACCATAGACTCTGATCCTAATAGTTCTATAATAAAACTCCATTCATCAGACCTCATTTTTGGGACAAATGACGTAGCAAGTGAGTATATAAGAGGAATTCATGTAATCAAACAGGACCGCATTTATACTTTTATATAACATAATATAGTTATAAGTTCTAAAGTTAAGTCATAAAATTTGGTTCCACAAGAGTGAGATCCCAGTTTGCGCTTAATGCACCTTCTGACAAACGCGGCCTTATAATCAAGCACTAATAAACACTTCCATTGAGTTCAGATAAATGGAGCTCTAATATATAACTATAAAATGAAATGTAATCCTGTTATAATCCATATATTTCAGAAAATCCTTACGAGAACACAGAAATCAGACATCTTGAAAGAGACATGGTCACATATGTGGGACAACCTGTGCGTTTACGATGCATGGTCAGCGATAGAGCTACAATACACTGGTCCAGGGAAGGACTGCCATTGCCACCTAATGCTAGAATCAAAGACGATTATTTGGACCTACCTAGAGTAAGACTGGAAGATAGTGGAAGGTACATCTGCCAGACCCAAACCTCTCATGGGGTTTCCAGTGATTATGTTAATTTAAATGTCTCACGTAAGTTGAAACCCATGGTTTCTATCACATCATGCATGGTGTTCTTCCTTCACTTTCATACTTTTCATCTTTCTCGATACAAATCAAGTAATATAATTAGACAACATACGATCAAAAAAACTATGACTAGAAGAGTATGTATTGTACCTGATTGTACTAAATTGTTCCTGAGCATAAATCATTTTGGATTGAGTTCAATTCAGTTCAATTTGAGCAAAATTAATCATCAGCAAGTCATAATACAGATTCGGTGGACACAGTTTTTATTTATGGTTGTCGCGGTATTGTTTATTAGTACTTAATTTGCGTACGGATTGCACGCGTGTGAACCCAATGCAGTGCAGGGAAAGCAGTTGCGTCTGCAGCGTTCAAGGATGCTTTCTGTTGGATTACTATTGCAATGTGAATGCTATCTTCTATCCTGATAACCGCCACTACTTCAACAACAAACGGTGGATTCCCCACTATCTTCAACAACTAGGCGGTTTGTTTTGTTTCAACAAATTATGTGTTCCCGATTTGTGATGTCTATTGGACAGTTAATGCTTTTCTCCTTCTTTTGTTGAACAAGATTAACATTTTCTTACTGTTCCTCTCAGACTATCTCTACCCTAATAGAAAAAAATCAGGAACACAGTCTGACTGCGAAATTGTTAATAGATCTTCATCCTGTCACTACCTTACACTTTGTATCGTTGTGTTCATGGTACTAAAGGTTGAGAGAATTAGAAACTTTGCACAATGATCATAGAAAAGGATATTAACATCTTAGCAAGGTTATTAAATATCTTCCACATGTGTTCGTTATTCTGTAGAATAGCCTGCTCCTGATCCAAATGATATCCATTGTCATTTTAGATTTATCCTAAACTCAATGTCATAGGAAGCAGTAATGGAAAGGGGTTCACGTTCATACGTTTTGAAAATAACTTTCAATGCATTCTGCTAACTCTATTGTTTATATTTTAGCTACTACAATACCTGCTGTCAGTGTGGAAGTCTCTCAGGATCCAGTGAACATTGGGGATAACATTGACATACGTTGTGCATGCTCTGGAACTCATAATCCACGTTACTACTGGTCCAGACCTAACCATTCTAGTCTGCCACAAAATGCTCAAGTGCATGGAAACACTCTAAGATTGTCTAACGTGACTGTCAGTGACAGTGGACTGTACAGATGCACTGCAGACACTCCTGATGGTACCTTTGAGCAGGACTTCAATCTTGTTGTCCATGGTAAAGTTTCATACTTGATTATTCTATTATTCTATTTATTTCCCAATATCCTAATCTTTATACTTTATTTATTGACCATTCAAGTAATATAGTAAACTAATAAAGTCTTTATTTCACACTTATGCTTACAAAATTATGCTTCAATGTAAGTATACAATAAGTTCAAAGCTCTGAAAATATACATCTTCAATTGAGGATTCTTGTATTAGGTGGAAACAACGATGCTCCAGCAATTGAAACCAAGCTTGCTCCTTATGGCTCCAGTCTAGAAATGGATTGTCGTCCTAGCATCGATCCACCACTGACGTTCTCCTGGAGCAAACTAGGAGGTATTTTGCAACCTGACGCTCAAGTGTTTGAGGTACGATAATCATAATATAAAAATCATAATTAAAAACGATAGCAGAAGATATTCTGACTTCATGTATTATCTTTTTTCCTCTTAGAGCAAATTGAAGCTAACCAACGTCAAGGCAGAGGATGCAGGCACGTACATCTGCACTGTGAACAACCACCATGAAAATATAGAAATACCGACTATGCTTGTCGTAACTGGAGTAGTTCCATACTTCAGTCAGGCACCTCAAAGTTTCATCGCTTTACCTCCACTAGCTGACTCATATCTGAAATTCAACATAGAGATCTCATTCAAGCCACAAAGCTATGATGGTATAATCCTGTACAATGATGAATCCAACCGTGGAAATGGAGACTTTATTATGCTGTCACTGGTTAGAGGCTACCCACAATTTAGGTAATTATCAATAACTAACTTAAAAATAACTTGAACATATCACTAATATGCAATTAAAGTGCAATAATGTATAGAATGCGCATGATATGCAAAGACACATAACATGTCTAGTTGTAATATTTTAAACGCGAAACAAATTTTTGTGTGGGTTCTGTTTCTTTAATTGCATTTATAATAAGAATTTTCCTATGTTAGCTTTGATCTTGGTTCTGGGCCAACTATGATTCGGGCAGAAAAGCCTGTAACACTTGGAGAGTGGCATACTATAAAACTCCAGCGTCATAGAAAGGAGGGAACCATGTTAGTCGATGGTGAAGGCCCTTATAAAGGTATCGCAGATGGCAGAAAACAAGGATTGGATATGAAATCATTATTGTTTGTGGGTGGAGTCCCCAGTAGTACCATAATTACCAAGTATGCAGAGATCAACAGTGGTTTTGTTGGCTGTATCAGTAGATTGGTAATTGGAGAAAAGGAAATTGACTTGATTGGTGATCAGACAGATAGCTTTGGGATCACTAACTGTGAAACTTGTGCTGAAAATCCTTGTAACAATGGTGGTGTATGTCAAGAAGCTGCTACAAAGAATGGATACATTTGTCTGTGTCGTGCTGACTACAGTGGCAAGCACTGTGACTATGTTGGTCAGCCTTGTTATCCAGGTAAAAATATGTTTTAATTACTTTTTATTTTTTCATTTTTGTCTTTTGTTTTTATATCTGTATAATTGTAATTGTCTGTAATTATAGGTGCATGTGGTGAAGGCGATTGCATAAACAAGGAAACTGGCTTCGAATGTTATTGTCCTTACGGAACAACCGGTGCTCGTTGCGAAAATACGATGAAGGTCTATGAACCAGCCTTCCATGACGATAAATCCTATATAGCACACGATACACCTAAAGCACTTAGGCGGTAAGTATCTAGACAATGCATGATGCATGATTAGAAAAGTTAGCCCAATTTTTCTGCTGCATATGTCCCTTATTTTTTATATTTGTCAGTAAACAATTAGAAAGTTTTCACTTTAGAGTTTCATGTTAAACAATTTATTATATGTATGTTTAAATGTTAATCGATGGATACAAAGACTCTCTAAAGGATCCTCAGGCGCACTTTAACTTGTCCCCATTAAAAAGAAATCCCTGATCTTAATTGGAACAATGATTTTCAGGCCGAGAATGAACCCAACCAAAAGATACGATCGATTACGAGCACGCAACGCACAAGTTAGAAATCCACGATCAAGGCCACATCACCACAATAAGCTGCACCACACGAAACATTAGTCTTTTTTTTCACAACCAAACCCTTTCAATGCACATAATGATAAAAAAAGAAAAAAGAAACGAAGGAAAAGTCATTTATAACTATTAAATGTTTGTAGAGAACGAATCGATTCTTATGTAACTGCTATTTATAGTTAGTCAGCATATTATATATTATATGTGTATTATATATATTTTTTTTATGAGAATTTTATTTACAATTAGATTTTTTTTGTGTCTGCCTCATACGTGTCATAGATGATTATGTTGAAGCCTGTATAGTGAGTAGTTCCTTGGAATGAACCTCATGGTGCTGTAATATTAGAGTATCAATTAATATACTTACGTTATACTTTTCATATAACAACCTTTTACAGGTCCAAGTAATTATTTTCATAGCAACATTATTTCAGAAACAATTCTTGTCGATAGAGCTCTCTTTTTATTAAGATGCCATTCGATTCGTTGGATCTTGGACCATAAAGGGTTTTTTGTACAGCTTCTTAAATAATACATTTTAACGCATTGTGTTAGTTATTTTAATTATTGTTTAAAGTAAACCATTAATAAGATTACTACCAAACAAGAAAAGCACTTTACAGTAGTATCAAGAGCTTATTATTGGCATTATTGTGTTGTGGCATTATACGCGATTTGTGTACTAAGCACACACTCAACACATTCACACACACACTTAATATCAGGCACATCTTAAGATGTTTGTACTTATTTTGTAAGAACCTGTTTGATGTATGTGCCATAAGTGGTGTGTTTTTAGGGCCAGAATGACCGTTTATATGTATTTCGACGGGCTTCGAGTGATGCTATAAGTATAAATATATGTCTTGAGATGCAAATAAAAATTGATTTAACAGGATTTTTGTCATTTTGCTGATTACCTGCCTTCGTAGTAGTTTATGAACATCAAAGAGGTAAGTCACGTTCCAAAAGGAAAATTGTGTGTCCCTCCAATGTATTTTCTCCCATTAATTCTAATATTTTCTCCCACTAACAGGAACTAATTTCTACATCTAATGTTAAATCAGGACAGTGACTTTAATATTTCCAATGTTATTACAGATTGAAAGTAGCAATGAACTTCAATCCTCTGGACAATCAAGATGGCATACTGATGTATTGTGCTCAAAGCGAAGAGGGACTTGGAGACTTCGTTGCGTTGGTAGTCAAGGATGAACGTGTCGAGTTTCGATACGACATTGGTTCTGGCCTGGCGATCATTAGATCAAACCATGTTCTTCAGCCTGGTGTATGGACGCATGTCTCCATCAACAGGGATTTCAAGGAGGGGAATTTGACTATAAATGGAGAACCTACAATAGGAGGCAAGTCTCCCGGAACTGCTCGCACTATGACGCTTAATACACTACTCTATATTGGAGGCGTTGATCGCAGAAGAATTATAGTGAACAGAAATGCCGGCGTAGATAGGACTTTTCGTGGTTGCATTAGTGATGTAAGCTCATCATAAACTTTTTCAGAAGATTCTTGATAGAATTATCCAAATAAAACATATTCTATTATATTCTCAGCTTGGAGTGTCTTCGATGAATGTAGACATACTAAAGTCTGCCTTGGATTCAGTAAACATAGATGACTGCAATGTTCTACATCCTAATCAAACCAAGTTGACTACTGTAATCACTACTCCACCATCCACTACGACCCCCTATGATCCGTGTGCCTCCAATCCTTGCATTCATGGAATGTGTCAGAATACTGATCCGTACGACTATTCATGCACCTGTGAATACGGCTATGTGGGAAGAAACTGTGAGAACATTTTGAAGCAATGCGAACTGTTGCTTCCCTGTAGAAATGGAGGCACCTGTACAGACCTCCATGGGTCCTACAAATGCGATTGTCGCTTAGGCTACAATGGACAGAATTGTGAAAAGTGTAAGTATTTCAGAGAATCAATTTTAGTATTAAATACAAATATTTATTTTGCAATCTTATGAAATTTCTCTTTGATTTACAGTGGCGGAGATAACTTACGATGTTGCATTCAGAGGAGATGGTTGGTTAGAGTTAGATAAATCTGTAATGACCCATGAAGAAGAACGTGAAGTGTTAGGTTTTGAAATTTCAACGAACAAGACCAAAGGACTGATCATGTGGCATGGGCAGACGCCAAATGATCTTAATCTTGATCACTACATGGCTCTTGCTGTGGTTGATGGGTAATTAACAACGTTCTTTTTAATTAAACACAATAATTTATGAATTCATTTGCGAGCAATAAGTATTCTATTCCAATTTTTAGAATAAATATTTTATTTAATCTGCTATTTTCAGTTATGTAGAGTATCAATACAACTTGGGTACAGGACCAGTAGTGATTCGTGTCACTGCACAGAAGGTAGATGATGGAGAACGACACAGAATAATCTTAAAGCGCCAGGGAAGTGATGGAAGCATAGAATTAAATGGAGAACACATGGAGAGCAGTGCTAGCTATGGAACACAGCAAGATTTGAATGCTAGAGGCAGCGTGTACTTAGGTGGAGTGCCAGACTATGCTATGACTTATGGAAAATATCAAGAAGGATTTTCTGGTTGCATTTACACCATGGAGGTGCAAGATTCTGGGGCCATAGACATTGGAGAAAAATCTATAAGGGGAAAGAACGTTTCACCATGCACTAGGTAAATGAAAAAATAATTTTCTGTTAAGAAAACAACATGGAAACTGTATAAAATGGTCTGTTAATCTTTCATGCTGCTTAGAGCAAGATGGATACCCTCTTCCTTAGTATTTACCAACGCGGATACGGACATCTTCGACGCGTTTGTTCCTCCACCTCCTGTTAATATAATCCACCCTAAACCAGCGGCAAATTTGGCTGCGTACAGTATCAAAAATTACTCATTGTTAATCCTACTTCAAAATCTGCTCGCCTTCACCATGGATATCCGAGAGCAGAGCGTGCTTTTCACAGTATTATGCATAGACACTATAAACGCGATGAAATGTATATTGAGTTAAGTGTTGTTTAATTGGATTAGGTCTTGTTTAAGTGAATACGTGTCCTTCCAACAATGATTTAATAATGAAGAAACACGTATTCTCTGGTAACTTATGGAATTAATCCAATTTGTAAATTGTTTAACGCTTCGTTAACATTGGGGACAAGGTAAATTATTAACATTTTAACAAGTAAGGATTATTAATGTTTTAATAACCCTTTTTTCTCTTTATTCCTTTTTGTTTTATAGTTATTTGGACGATAGACTTCCAACAAGAGGCGACCTTGGAAAGATATGGAAGTGGTTTATTTAAGTGAAGAGACAATTATATTATTCAGTTTGTAAAACCTACCGCGGCAAATGATATATGTATAAGCAGTTTTATATCTGTACGTGTACAGAATATGTTTCTGACAACATTTTATAACCGAATTAACTACATTTTATACAGTTCTTTGTTTTTATAAAATACGATAGATTCTTTCCTCATATTAGCCAATCCTATTCCCTTTTTTATTTTTTTTTTTTTTTTTATCTGACAATGCTTTTTTTCCAATTGACTGCCACGTTCAAAGAATGAACGTTGAGGCGTCTGCGAATGGATACAATAATATTATATTACGTCACGCATAAGTTTTCACTGCCATTGTCTGAGTTGTTAACTTCCCATAGACTTCCTCTAATCTTTAGCTAAGCAAACACTAAAAATGGCTCCATTAGTTCATAATTCTAGTTGTAACGTTACAACAAATTCTCATTGAATTAAGAATGTTTATCTTCGACATATAAAAAAACATAAGAAATAAGTTGTATTGCAAAGTAAAATTTTTATTCCAACATTTATCTGGACCAATGATAGGCCCTATTATTGATTGTTCTATGACTTCTATACAAATTTGTTTTCCTTTCTTTTTATTGAAACACTTTAAACTTCATTATGTGATACTAACAAAGGAAAGTTACTTACAAGTATTTGCATAGTTAAGATACGGTGCTAGTAAAATATGTTGCTAGTTCTAAGGAGATTTGTATTCAATGAAAATGCGACGGACGTGTGTAAATAATTATAATTAGTCTCTCAAACCTTAGCGTTTTCTTACATTCTGTATAACCGTTATTTCTCAGAGGAAATATTGCATAAAAAACGAATAGGTAAGGATTAAATGAAAGATTCGACAAAGGATACATTTACAGATTACTGTTATTTATTTATTCATGGATTATTACAACGATACATTGTCATTTATTTCCTTTTGTTAGTGCATTTGCCTATTAAATTGTCAATTAACAAATGCAGATTCTCTCATATGGAAAGTAGTAACAATTATGGGCATTTTCTAGATTTGTATGACAAACAGAATACGATAATATAAATCTTGTGTGATTTTTCATTTTTCTTTTTTCTATCTATAAATAATACTACATATTCTCGCAATAAAATTCTCATAATCTAAATTCATTCTTTGGTTTCACAATAATAAAAAATATATAGGCCCTGAATCATCAAGACATGATCGATAATTAACATCAGTATATCAAAAAGCTTTGTCGATACTAAAATATTGTAAATGATTATGTACAGACTTAACGATATTGTAAGTACATTGCTGAAATCTCTGAAACTTTCTTATTATCCAACATCGAACGAATGCTTTCTAAATGTCAATGCAAATGTTAGCTACAACATTATATTTATTATTTTACATTTCGTATATATATATATATGCATATATATATATATACACACACATATGTAATAAGCATAAATATAAAAAGGAAGTGTATAATCTACCAACTGAAAGTAACCATATAATGAAAGTGTAGTCTATTGTTATATGAATAATTCTTCAAAATGAAATGAGACAATAAATATAATTTTGTTAAGAAAACCTCCCTTAATTATTGCATTGTTGCTTGAGGTACAATAAAAAACATAGTCAGTACAAATAATGTTAAGATTAAACCTGAGGAATTGATACAATTAGAGTGTTTCAGACACATACTGGCTGCTATAAATTCAGCTTGTAACCAGATATATATGGTAGTCCTGTACTAACTTTCTTCTGGTATTCTACATAATCCTGCCCAAAGAAATTAAGCAGAGTAATCTCTTCGATTAAAATGCGGTCGTGGAAGAACTTCCAAGATACTCCAGTGTATGCAAGGAAACAAACTGGATTCTGGAGTATTAGCTACAAAGACAAATATAAAACTTGTCTACACTTCAGTAAAATATTATACATATTTAATATGAAAGATTATTACCTGCGTTCCTATAGACCAATAAAACCAGCCCACATAACTGGGATGCCTGCAAATTCTGTAAACTCCATACGTAATCAATTCGTGACTATCCATCTTTTCACTCTGCACAATATGATTAAAATTATGCTTGGCAGTAAACATTGCCAATTTCCTCAAAACTTCCCCGCAAATGCATAGTACAAGTCCAAAGTATGATATAAAAGAAGATTCTTTCATTGCAGAATAATAATGTCTTTCTATGACAAATTCTATCCAGCTAGAACATGCTGCCACTCCATAAGCTATGCTGTGATTTAGAATAAAACTGTCGATGGAAAGAGTAGAAGGATTTATCCAAGCTATGCTTAGGAATTCTGTGTAATGGAATATTGCCATTATAGTGATATATACTCCAAACATTTGCCATGAAGATGGTGCAACAAAGGACACAATAATCCCAATACCAAAGGCATATCCTAGGAGAACTGCCCTTACAGCAACCTGTTAAATGTAAGTATTCATAAAATAAATTGATGTCTTCATAATAATTCACATAAATGAATCGCTATAATAATAATATATTTAAAATACCTGATAAGCAAAGTCGCGAAACGCAAGAAGTATAAGTATATTTAAGAATCCATATTGAAATAAATGCGTAAACCAAATGTTGTTAAAATATTCTTGAAAAACATTGAATTCTAACCTTAACAATACTTCTGGTAGGATTGCGATTAAACCAGCGGCGATAAAACAAAAGAAACTAAGCTTTCCATTGTAACACAGCATTTTCTAAAATTTATGTAACTTTGTCCTACTTAAATAAATAAATTCACCATTTCTATCAAATATTAATTGCAGGTTAGTTTTTAACCTCACTTTAACTATAGATCGCCAACAGAATTAAATCAAATAGCTTTCTACAAAGTTTGAAAAAGTAGTATTCTTTTAGAATGTAAAAATTTCGCAAATTGCGTTCCTCCTTATTTTCTACATCTAGAAACTAGTAATAAATGATATAAAAAATTAAACTTCGTCTTTTATTAACGAATACGTATTCACAAATATTAATATCATAGTTATTAATAAATAAAGTATATTTTAGCCAAATTATAATAAATAAAATGAAATAGATATGAAACAATAGCATACATTTTTTAAATAATTTGAAGTACATTTATTAACTATAAATTAATACCATTCAATTTTAATTTAATTTTATATAAATCATATTTTTAGTTTTCTCTATTAAAGTTAATATTTGTTTCTCTATGTTACAGGAACTTCAATTTTATATCTTCGATAATCTACAATCAACAATCAATGCTACATTATTTAAATAATAATACATGTTCATTGTTATATTATTATATTATATTATTATTTATTGTATTATATCACATATTAGATTATAGTGCAAATAAATTATTGTAAACAATCATTATATATGATTACTATCTACATTAAATTGAATTTTACACTATTTAGAAACAATGAATAACAATTTATATATCTAAATAAACGTTTTTATTTATCAAAACCATCACCATATAAATAATAAGTTCTATAAACCACAAATTTAAACAAAAGTTGTAGAGATGAAGTCAAAATATTACAAGTCGAAAATCAAAGAAATCCGCAAAAAATTTTCCCAGCTTCTCGGTTTTTATCAGGAGAACATAACATCATAGGAGGTGGCACAAATTCGGCAATTCTTGGAATATGACGTCATTTTTCGGAATGAAAATTTTACTGCTATTTTATTATTTCCTCGTACATTTATTCATGGAATTTAACGTCATTTTTGGGCGAGAATGTTTTCTCACTAGGAAAGAAAATTTTTTGACAGTTTTTAAATTAAAAACATACTGATTTCCTTGTATTTTTCGACTTATTAAACGTAATTCAAGCTATACAGAATGATATAAAGGTAATATACTGTTATTTGTATAATAATGCAATATAATCTAACAAAATAATACAATTTCTCTTATTAATAGGTGTAATAAATAAATTTTCATTGTCCTTTAGATGAAGAATTGCCATGGGCCACTTGAAATTTGGAGATGAAATTCTTTACCTGCAACGGAAGAAATAGGAATTAAATGATATTCAGCATCAGTATCTTCTTATTGTAAAATTACTTTCTTAGAAGTTAATTCATTTATACAAATAATGTCCTACTGGACAAATTGTAAAATTTACAATAAATAATATAAAAAAAAAAAAAAAAATTTATACAAATACTTGAATATATTATTCGTTTCCACATATAAGGACAGAACACTCGCTTGAAACTTGTTCATTTCCTAAATTTCTGTACGAGAACTGCTCATTAAAATATCCATTAAAGATGTGCATTATTTAACGAATCAATCTTATGTTTTACATTTATTTCATGCAAAAAAATGTATGAAATTCATAATTAAATTCCTTGGATAGTGGAGCATCTACCTTAAATAATATTTACAACGTATAGTCTACTTCAGGATAATACGTCCCGCTCCGATTCACATCTTGCTCAGTGAATTTTTTTATTAACACGATTCAAATTATAGATAACGAAAGATATCATCGTAACGATTAGTGCAGAGCTTCTTTTTTTTTTAAGTAAAGGGAAATCTATCATCATCTTTTATTATGAGCAAACACAGAATTTATCCTTACAGACCGTACTATGTATTGAATTTAAGAGTGACATTAATACAGGAAACTCTACTATCCACTTCACTAACGTTCGACGTGAGTACGCTCGCCTTACTACTCTTACTACAAACACTACCACTACTACGCCATTACTACTACATAGCAATTTTAAATGAAGTAGTGATGAGTTTAACCTAACAGTTGCTCAGACAATTTCCTGCAAACATATTTTTAGACAACTACATGAAATAAACCAATATTTATTACTATATATTAGTAACTTTTACAGAAGTTACAAAAAATACTAGTATGCTATTACAGAATTAAGAAAATTTTAATTATATATACTGTTCTAGTAACGTTAAGTTTGGATATTTGTCTGCAACCTTATTTTAAGAAATAAGGACAACTTTCGTAAATTTAATGTTTAATCCACTTAATAATGAAATTTTGCCAAAAAGGTTAGTTATGTCTAGGTTGCGTTAAAATAACAAACTATTTTTAGGGTCAACAATTTTTTAAACAATAATTTTAAGTGATATTGTTTCTGTTTATTTAAATATGTTTAAAATAAATTGAAATCTGATCTCAACCTAATCTAATTTAATATAATCTTTCTGATAAAGTTTTAACACTAACTTGAAACTGAATAATATATTTTTATTTATTGCTATGAAATAAGAAGAAATTTAAAAATTGGATGCTTTCTTAATAAAATAATTGCTAAGAAAATTGTTCACAACTCACGAGCAATACCGTACCTATCACTTAGATTCAGTGAAGCTTGGCTTGAAAGTGTGTCAGTATATATGTATACTCACAGCTCATACTACGTCTCCAATGTGCTTTACGAATATTCTTACCTACACCGTGAATGGAGAAATGCACATATACGGTGGGAATAGCACAAATACAGGCCTCTATTCTATTCATTGCTATTCAAGATGGAGAAAAAACAACGTATGTTTTCCGTAAGGTGGTTGTAAACAAGAAAATTGGCTGAAAAGTAGTATCTTACCCGTAAGGCAACGATTAATCGATAAGAAATGGCGAAATCCGTCTTGAGCTCGGACACATTACCGAAGGCAGGCCGAGTAAACGAAGGTATGTTGCATTTTTTCAACGCCTCCTGTCACTCATTGCAATTACATTAGAATTACTCATTTGCCTGACATTCCTAATAAGCAAACCTTTGACAATATTGTAGTGTGTCGTGAGTGGCTGGTGCACGAAGATGGAGCACTCGCTTACCGTCTACAAGACGAAGAAAGTAAGAATATTAAATTATTTGTAAAATATTGTTGATTATATTGGCTATTATCTTTATTGTACTGTGCCTTATAGTTAGGGAACACTACACAAGCAACAAAGTTCGCAATGCACAAGTTAGAGAGGATTTGCCAAGGGCTAAGGTTGAACAGGAGCTGGAAGAGCTTAGATATCAATCCTATATTCAACAGCAGTTAGTATTTGAACCTTTGATTGTACTGATTTGTTAAAGTTTATGTCGTATTGAAGTGTTTCTGATTTTAGAGAGGAAAGAGATGCTCTTGTTGCAAAACAGATTGCATTGTCCTTGGAACGAGAGGAGAGACAGAGAGAAAGAGAATTGCAAGAGCAAATGAGGCTGCAATTGAGATTGGACGATGAAGCTGCACAGCTTGAGCTCGAACGACACATTCAAGAAGAGAAAGATGAGGTATTTAAGAAAATATTCTAACAATGTATCTATAGTATACATCATCATAATTTAATTTTTATCTGTTAAATAAAGGAATTAGCAAGGAAGCTACAGCAGGAAGAAGAAGAAAATGCTATAGATAATCATGATGGTCCTGTTAATGAACAACTACTGCTAGATCAAAAGATTGCGATGGAAGCACAGGATGCGGAACTTGCACGAATGCTTCAGGAAAAGGAGCGAGCAAAAATAAGGAAAGCGAGACAAAGAGCAAAGCAGAGAAAACTAGAACGGCAGCAACTTCAAGAATTAGAGGAGCAGAATCTTACAGAAAAGCCTCAACGACCTGATAGATTAGAATTGAAAGGCACACAAGGCAAGACTAGAGTACAACCAACTTTAAATTATCCACAATATCCTGATCCTGAAGAAATACAAACATTAGATGAGTCTGTTGAAAATATAAGAGAAGTGCAAAACGTAGCTGCAATTATTGATCCTACATACAATGGAAGTATGCACAGAAACACTTCAAGTAGTTCAAGTAGCACAGTAAGTCCTACATATGCATTGCCTACACCTCCACAGGAGCTTATGAACGATGATGCTCCGTGTTACATGCCTATACAAGGACAACGAAGAAATCAAATGCAATCCCCGTCCCAAGCTCATGAAGAAAAGCATAAACGTCGTGTAAAAGATGGTTGTAAACAGCAGTAAAAATAGTTTATTAAGTTTCTCTTTATTTTTCGATAGAACATTTTCGATGCCATGAAGAAACGATATAAGTTACTTATCGTAAGTTACGTGTAGAAGCTCATATCATATATATAGCTAACTTAAAAATCAATATAGAAATAGAATTAAATTTCTATCTTCCATTTACGAAAAGATATATTTAACGAAAGCAATATAGAGATAAATGTGCCTTTTGAAAGAGTACGGTGTAAGGAAGTCAACGAATATCGAAAACTGATTAGCATTTAATAACCAGTTACACCGTCCTGAATCTTACATTTGCCTTTATCCATGTACATTTATATCGAACTTGAGAATAATATATTATATAATAATATCAAAGAGATTTTTATGCAAAAAAAAAAAAAAATGAATAAATAAAAGCAGTAAAGTAGACAATCACACTAAGATTAAAAGGAGAAGATTCAGCTATTATATTTAATTGTATCAAATAAGCAAACAATGATGTACAAATATCGACCATTTAGACTGAATATCAAATGATCTACTTGAAACAGATTTTAATCGAATTATATAAATATTGCTCTCTAAATTTAATGTAGATTTAACATATGCATAAATTTTCCTTGCTTCCTTCTTAAAGCAATGTGTCTTTTTTTTTTTAATTATTTAAGACGCAAAACCAAGAATATATATGTATTTACTGCCAAAGAGGACATTTATAACGTTCATTTTGTACCAGACAAAGTTTAGTATTAGCAACACGAGAATTTCGTTTTTTTGAAAAATATTCGAAGCTACGAATGCGTACTATAAAACAAATGTTTGATAAATTAAATGATTTTTTAAGCTTTACTTTAGCAAATATAAGTTGAATGATCGTGTTACAATTTTTACTAATCTATTATAATGTAGATGCGGCACAATTGTAGTATTATTATTTAATGTCGCTTCAGTATTTAAGTTATAGGTACTTATTTATGGTGATTGGAAATTTATTGGATAGCAATAATATGTATTAATTCTTTTTTACATTTATTGTATGAATACAGCTATACATGGGTATATTAATAAATTATTTACAAAGTTATGGTACACATTTTCATCAAAAACCACCATATAAATATACGTTACGACAATAATTCATTCCATGAACTTATTGCGTTAAAAAAAAGGGATCAATTTAATGTAACAAATATATTTGCCAAATAAGTATATAAAAGTAAGGAATCTTATGATTTACAGAGATAGAGAGAGAGAGAGAGAGTTATTTGTTTTTTATAATACATTTCCAAAGTTCCTTGCTGCTTTAATATTCAGAAGATACAGATCAATGAAGATTTCTTTCTATACACCTGTTCACACGCTTTGGAAACTTAATGATACTAATTAGGAAAAAAAACAAGTTATTTCATAAGCATGAAAATACTAATTAAATTGATTAAATAAATTTATAGATTATATAAAATAGTCTTCTAAATAAACCATGTTAATTTTAAAAAATATACACCTCACAAAGTACCATATTAACATATGTTCCAAGCGTTATGCATCAGATGGGATTACTCATTGATAAAATATAGCTATAACTTTCATTATACTGAATATTATCAAATCGATAGCAAAAGACTGTCCCCTTTTCCTCTGCTTTGTATTTTAGAAACGAATCTTGCTCTGTGATAAACTTTGCATCATTATGATGTAACAAAAGTTTCATTTCACATGGTCCCACATATAATCTCTAATCCATCTTTTATTCTCTCTATGCAATTAAGTCATTCGAAAAACAACTGCATTTTTTTTTACATATTATCCACTGTACATGGTTGACGAAAGAAAGCACTGTATATGATCTATCATAGATTATAGATTGTAAATCATTTAAAACTGGATAACTGAATATACGATTGTGCAAAAAAAGGTTTTAAAAAATTTCGTAAAATTACATTTAATTTGTTGTACTCTTTGATTTCACGGGTAGTACAAACTTCGTTCTACAGCGGCGTATATGATAACAGTTCGGCTTTTTCACTTCTGCGGTTTTCCGTATATTATTCTGTGTCTCTTCCTCATTCTCTTCCTCCCCCTCATCTTCGCTCAAAATCGGAATGAAATTATTCAATCTGTATAAAAAATAAAAATTTTAATACTGATTCTGTGCTTTTAAAAGGTAATAAAGAAGCATATAAAGTATAAGTTCTTAGCTGCTATTAGAAGCATGAGTGAATAAGCTGCAGAGCATTGAGTGTGTAGAAGCGTGTGTAGGTAAGAGAGAAGTAAGATCATAACAGATTCTAGAAAAGAAATAAATTAATTTAATTGAAAAGTAACCACCTACGATGATCAGAAGCCATAGTTTTCGATCGGGTATGTGGGGGTGAAAACATATATTTTGGAACTTCTCCAATAGCTGCAAATAAAATTTAAAACAATTCTCTTAATAAATTTTCTCAATGAATAAATATCAATTAAATATTGCTAGAATGTACCTTTTTGATCCAATGGTTGATCATTCGTCTTCTCTGGCTGTGAAAAAGAAAACTGATTAGCTGCCTTATCCTTGGTATTTTGTTTTGTTGATTGCTTTGTTCCTCTTCTTGGTTTTGACGTTGCTTCGTTCGCTTCTCGAGTAGAGGTTTCAGAAACACCACGTTTCCTCTTCTTAGAAACTTTCTTAGAATCGTCTATTGGACTTATGGTTTCTGTCCCTTCTTCCTCCATTATTGTCTCTTCAAAGATTTCCTTGCTACGGGCACTTCTGGTTTTCCTCCTTGTCTCTATTTGAGATAATTCCACGCTTGCTGCTCTTCTCAGTCGAGGATTCCGTGTAGCCTCTTGCCTCTTGTTCATAGTGGAGACTCTCTCTTTTAATGGTACGCTTAGAATTTCTTCAAGCTCTTCCGGTATTGATTGTATTGAGGATCTACGACTACGTGTGTTTGCAGCTGGTTTGCTTACTACCTGTTCTACCAAATACTGTTCTTTTACTGATTCTGATGATGGTCCAAGCTCCTTTGAGACAATTTCCTTAGCTACGCTGCTAGACCTTCGAGTTGTTCTTACCACATTGACTGGCTCTTTAGGTACAGAACTACCTCGTCTCCTTGATGACTTAACAATACTAGGCTCTTCCTCATCCTGTTCACTTGTTTGAGATTCCTTTCTTGATCGAATTGAGATTGTACTCGATTTATTTGTTCCTCCTGAGGATTGTTTGGTATTTGAGCTCTTAGTTTCTGTTTGAATCTTTTTCTCACTACTTTCTGGTAGCTCCTTTTGTATTGAGGCAGAACGTCTTAAACTCCTTCTCACTGGAACTTTAGCTTCCTCACTTTCTGCCTCTATGGAAATATCCTTGGCAACAGAGGATGCCCTTTTGCCCCTGATTTTCTTTGGCGACGAAATCCCAGATGATCCATCTGATCCAGAAGAGGCTATCTGCTTCGCACTTTCATCTGCAGGTACTACAGAAGCAATTAATACTTCTTTTACCAACGAACTGGCTCGTCTCGATCGTGGCATCTTTGCAAGAACCTTGCAAGGTGAATTTAAAGGAGACATATTAATTTCTTTCGATATGGATGAAGCTCGACGTGATCTGGTCATTCTAGGTGTGATTTCTAGGGATTCAGAGTCTAAATTGGAAGTATTAGCAATGTCCTTTGGTTCTATATGATCTGATGAACCTCGAACTGAGTTCCTCCTAGTTCTTCTATAATTAGAATTATTGTTATCAAGTCGAATCGACTTGTCCTTTGTCTTCTGTTCCTCCGTATTTTCTTCCTTCTTCTGGGAAAACCTGGATTGGTCACGTATATTTTCTTCTTTATCCAGATGTGCAGTATTTCTTTGAAGATTATCTAATACCTCTATGCTGGAATCAGATTCATCATCTGTGATATTTGAAGCGTCAAAGATGTTGTCTGTATTCATTGGTACCGTTTTTGAACCTTGTTTTTCTTTACTCTCCGGTTCATCAAGAACTAAGAATACCTCATCACTACCATTTGAGGATTCATCGTCAGTGATGTCGAATAGTACACCATTTTTAGAACTAACGTGTTTTTCAACATCGTGCTCAAATTTTTCATGAAATGATCGATGGCGTTGTTCTTTGTTCTCTAAACAACTTACATTATTCTTAGAAAGACTTTTATATTCCTCTTCATCTCCTTCATGATCTTCATTAATATTTTCCAAAACTTTGGAGCTCGAAACATCTCTATTTATACATATACCTTTCACATCTTCCTTTAATTTTTTACTGTTACATAGTTCTATATGATTTGATTGATCTATATTTTCCGAGGTCTTCTCTCTATTTTCATAAAATGCTTCTGGAACAATGTCCTCTTCGACTTCTGTGCTAATTGATTCCTCCGAACTGTGTCGCGGTTTTTCAGGGCTAGAACTCTTTGTTATAGGTGTTGAGGCCATAAGAGAATTATGATTAGTATTCTCTTGTTTGGGGATTTTTAAGGAGTGCTGAAGGTCACTCTTATCGGATCTTCTTGAAGGAACTTTTATCTCAAAGCTACTATCTGGAGAGAGAACCGCAGGGGAATAACAAGAGGAAGATAACGTAGATAATCTTTTGGATACCTGCGGCGTGTTCGTTAATGACCGATTATTCAATATATTGACTGAAGGAACGCTCAAACGAGAATTAGCGGAATTTTTTGTCTTTGAACAATTGGACAAAGACTCATTTATGGATTCTGTAGACGTTTGTAAGTAAGTTCTTCTAAGACTCGGTCTAGGTCGAGCTGTATATATATTTTTGCAAGTATAACTACTATCTGATAAAACTGGACTATCAATCAGACACTTTTCACTTGTTGTTGGACTCACGAACACTTCATCGTTTTGATCAGACGTATTAAGTTTAGAAAATTCTTCTTCTCTGCTAACTTCACCATGAGAACAGCTGTTCTTTGACTGACTAATATTGAATCGTATCTGTCTATTAACTTTACGCTCCCTGTCCGACACTGGACTACCTGTGATTTCATCCTGTAGGCTAGCAGCAATTGGAGACGTCGAAGATCTTATAAGCTGCCGAATTTTTAAAATAGAATGCGGAGTTTCAATCGGAATATCCCTATTGGTGGATATTTTCCGTTTTACCAATGGGGTACTAAATGCAGCACTCAAAGCTGCTTCGCTATCATCCAACAACTTCCTACGTTTTGTTCTTTCTGGTGTTCTCATACCACTGTTCTCTTCATCATGCATAACCTGTTCCAAAGTGCGTTTGTTATTCGTTTGTACCATTTTGGGAGACATTACACAATTTATATTGATCCTGTCATTAGATGACTTTAATGCGGCACAAGGGGCAGTGACGAAGGGAACCACAGACTTTTCTGTTCTAACATAGGTTTCCTTTGCCTTCCTGATAACTGTTTCATAAATATTTGCAGTTTTCTGAAAACTTTTGTTGTGGGTCATAGGTCTGGGATATCTGGACTCTAAATCTGTATCTAGATTACTTTTACCCATGTTCATGGAAAACCGCTTCACTACATTAGGTAAAGTTGCATTGTAGGCATTTAACATATCAAAGTGCATGTTCTTTGAAGCAACAGAACTGGACCAAGTAGTAGTGTTTCCACTATTGGCTTCCATGTAACGACAACGTTGCAAGTAATACAATAATTTTATGTCTTCAGACTTGGAATCCTCCAGAAACTTGACAAACATTTCCTCTTCTTCAGTATCCAAGGCCAAATGTAAAATATCGCCGAGTTTATTATAATTCTTGCAGGATTGAAAGAAACACATTAGTAGCTGTGTATAATGTGACTGCAGTCTATGATGAAAAGCAGATTGAACCAAACCATGCTCCACTGATAAACTTATTAATGTGCTTTGTTCTTGAAAGGATGACAAAGGAGGTTTCTTTATGCGCAGATACATTAAAGCTAACTTGTGCTGACTGTTCCTTATCAATGTTTTTAGCACAAGTTTATGATGCCAGTCTTTGACATCAGAATCACTGACTAATTGACCAGTCATCATGTCCAAGAAACCTTGGTAATCCTCATGATCTAAAAGCCAGAATGCTTGGGTAAGTTTTATGAGGCTTGGACTCATCTTGAAAGATGAAGGATATTTGATCAATTGATCAACTCCAGGATAGGAACCCTGTAACAGCATAGCTAAATCCATTAGAAGGTATATAGTGATCTGATGTTTACATTCTATCTCATTTGACTCTGTCTGATCGCAGTCAGTCAAGTAACTCCTCAGTAACGACTGCAAAGAGGGTGGAGGATAATAGCCATTGGTATTCGCTTCTCCAGCTTCTCTTTCCCACTGTAAATTCAAGGCAGGACACTCTCGAGCTATCAATTCATCTATGAAAAGCACCTCTTCACTTCCTTCTTTTGCATTATTGTCTTTAATCGATTCTCGTTTTTCTCTATACAGAGAAAACAATTTTTCGAATGGATATGGAATTTTCAGAGCAAGAGACATTGGTAAAGGACCTTCCTCTAGACATTGCGATTCGGGTAACAAACCCACGTCGTAAAACCATAATAATACTTGGAAGTACATAGATACTCGCTTTAGTGCTCTTCGTTGCTTGATTAAACTGCTTGTTTCAAAAGGTAACTTAGCTACTACATTGGATAAACATTCCAATTGTTGGTAACAAAATCTCAACGTTTTTACTTCGGATTCGCCTATGTTATTACCTGATTGATCAAATAGAGGAATACATAGACGATCAGCAATCATTTTTATGGAAGACGCGCGCTGTATTCCCCACTTTAAGAAACTTGGATACATGTAAGCGGCACTTCCATCTGACCATTCTTTGGCACACTTGATCAAGAAAGTTGCCCAACGCTGCTCCAGACAAAGCGATAATAACATATCCCTCTGAGCGTTATGATCGCTAGAAAATGAAATTTCTGTGTTGAACGGAGTCAAACCAACGGAGAGACACTTGTGAAACATTTCAGAAGGTTGCGTTAGCATGATAGGCCCTGCAAGGGCAATTTCACGGAGTAATTCAGCTTGGACTCCTCTAGTATACCAAAATGTTAATTTTGACAAACTTAACTCTATCCATTCAAAGAACAAAGAATTTGGGTAAAATAATTCTTCTGATGAGCTTAAACTATTATTAGGAAATTCTTGTAAAGTGCGAGGAATATAGGCACAACTTATTATCTCTTTGCCAGTTATGTTGCAGGCCCTGTGATTTGTATTATAACAGGACAATATGCTATTTGGATTCTTGCATTCACTGAGAGTTTGAGGCATTTGTTCCTTGTACCATTGATTCAAATCAAATAACAAAGTTCTATTAGTAGTTGAAATTAGAAGCAAACTGTCTTCACCTTTCCTACATTCTGATTCTGTTTGGTCCAGATTAGTTCCCCTTTCGAACGTAGACAAACTAACCACTCTATCTTTTGGGTCTAATTCAATCTCGAATTTAAGGCTAGGCTCTCCTTCCAGATTAAAATATAAATTAGTTCCTCTGTCACAGTATTTTCGCTGGAACAATAAGGCAAACATTCTCAAGATAGGAGGCATCTTAAACGAATCGTCTTGGAAAACAACCCATAAATAGTAGAAAGGTCTAGGATCATCTGTTGGTTCTAATAATGCTAAATGTGTTATTATCATGGTTTCATCCACGGGTACACTAATCCATCCCACAGAACCATCATTCTGCCATATTATCACTCTGCCTAGACATCCTGATATTAAACAACCAATTTTCATTGAGCTAATTATAGTATTTGTTAATTTTTCGTCTAGAAAAGAATTCAATTCAAAATTTTCTCTATTAAAACCAATGTGCTTTTCTATACCTACAAATGTAAAAAATGTAATCATGTATATTAAAGTAGGATAAGAAAACAACAAAAACAGAGTGTTGTTTATGTTATACTTACGTTGAGTTAGCAAATTACAAGTCATGTGTTTGCTACTGTTTCTATGAAAGGAGTCTTTAGTTGTTAAGAACTGTATTTCAGCTGGAGAAATTTCATCCATTGTAACAGATAAATCAGGAACCTCCCAAGTAGATCTCTGAAGATCAATCATGAGATGATGAAGATTGCGTAATACTACACAAGCTATACCATCCATTTGCATAAGAATATTGTCTGGTCTTCTGTCATTAAATCCTTCCCAATCTGTTGCACCAGATACAATACAAACTTGTTCTACACCAGCTGGCATCTGTACATAATATATTATATCATGAACATTTCATTCTAAATACCACATAATTTAGAAACTTATCATATTTCAATACCTACTTTAATAGCTCTTAAAACGCGAGAGGAAGTACAATCAAAGATACACAATAAACCCACAGAATCTTTAATTCTAGTTGCTTCATTGTCCAAACCAACAAGAAGCAATGGTAGTTCCCCATACTGAGCAGGAAATTGACAAACACAAGTGATTTTTCCTCGGAAGGTCCACGAACTGGTACTTTCACCAGTTTTTGTATTAAGAACTACTAAATGGCAACCATAACTTAGCCAAGCATACGTGGCATCATTTAGAAAACCTCCATAAACACCATCAAGACCATTATATATTTGCGAACCATTTGATGGTCCACTGTCATCTTCTTTTACATTATTTAAACATTTTGTTATAGAGTGCTGAATATCTACAACACTGCGTATCTACACAAAAATAATATTGTTATTAGATTAAGAGTGATATTGCCTTTTATAATATACAAATAAATATTACAATAACCGAGTAAATATTTTCATAGCATATTTTTAAGAAAATAAAATAGGAAACTCCATTGACATTGTGAATTACCTCACAGCTAACTTCCCCTAGTTCTTTCATATTTTACACAGGATATTAAAATATATGAGATAAGAAAAAATCATTTATAAACTTTCCCACTAAGGTCACCATAAGGTTATGCTGCCGCCAAATTTCAATGATCCTGTTGTGTATTTCCAATGGCAATTGGCACAAGCTTGGATAGCGTACATTCAAAGTATTATCTGACAGAGTATCCGGAAAACGGCGTAATTTAGAAACATACAGAACAAAATGAATATATTACATTTAAATTCGTTTCATCACTCGTGCATTCATTTTAAAACTGTAACTATACAACTGCGAAGTACGTTAAAAAGTATTGCCAATTGCATGCTTTGCCAATAGCATTTGAATTCTCATAATTACTATATAGTTCTAAATTTAATCAAGTACATAACTATGAAAACGTGCGATTTTCGAAAATTTCATGGATGATTATTTAAAATAATATAAGGTAATGAATTTTTATCGTTTAATGAATTCTAATTGTTCGAAAAACATTATCGCAAAATAACCTGTATTTTAAGATCCAATAAAAGTATGTGTAAAAGAAGGACGATATTTTTTGAAATATTAATTAAAATTAGCAAATATTGGAATTAAGAGTTTCCTTTGTTAATTGATATTAATATTCCTAACGAATGTATAATTTTTCCAAATTTTTATATTTAATTTCCATATATATTAGTCTCATGCATGAACTCTAAATGAACTGTACTTTTGTTTAAATTATTGTAATATTCTATAGATCATTATATTAAATTATTACAATAAATTTTCAAATATCTCTTTCGCTACACGTTCTTTGTACCAGTTGAAATTATGAAATGATTTACTAAAAACTCACAAAAGTATTACTGTATTAAAACAGCCTTAATGATATTTTCATCAAATGTTCCACAGCTGATCAATTGCATATATGTTTGTTTATATATTCCAAGAATAATATATACGATTTCATGTTATATATTATTCCTATCACATAATAGTGCTCTATTTACAGCTATTTTATTATCTGAATGAGTTCCACATATTATGAAAATTGAAGCTACATAGTATTGTTGTAAATGTCATTGTAGATATATAAATAACCTTAATTGGACGCGGCTATTTGTTTTTCAAACTGACGTAAAATATCTAATATTGTTAATGAAATATTAAGAAATGATTATTGTACTGTAAAATGTCGTATCAGGATTCTCCGTTTTCGACCATGTATGGTCAGGACGATTATGATATTGATGAAGACAACGACGAGTATTTGGAAGATGACAGAGATGCTGAAGAACAAGATGAAAGTGATGAAGGTACAATTAATTCGTTAAAAATATATTTTTGTAATTAATACTTTTATAAACAGGCAGTTTATAAATTTGTAGATACAGAGGAGGCAAGCGAGACAGATCTTGGTAAATCTGAAGAGTATACGGAAATAAAGGAGCAGTAAGTAGATAAATTTATGTCAATTTTTTGATCAACGGTGAACTACATTCATATTTTTCAGAGTTTATCAAGATAAGTTAGCTAGTTTAAAGAAACAACTACAGCAGTTAAAGGATGGCACACATCCAGAGTATAATCGGAAACTAAAACGCTTGGAAGCTCAGTACAAAGAAAGGTTTACATTCTTTAAGTATAATATTCATTTTGAGTGGAATTACTATGTACTTGTTCCTTTAATTAAATTGTTTATTTACAGATTACGATTGAATGTAATTTACCGTGATTATTTGACAGAATGGGTAGAACGGGACTATATATTAGAAAAAAAAGCAGCAGTGAAGGAATTTGAGGAAAAGAAAATAGATTTAAAGGAGAACTTATTAACGGATATGGAAGAGAAACGGAAAATGATTGAATCTGATCGACACACAATGGA
This sequence comes from Bombus sibiricus, assembly GCA_014737505.1. Taxonomy (NCBI): domain Eukaryota; kingdom Metazoa; phylum Arthropoda; class Insecta; order Hymenoptera; family Apidae; genus Bombus; species Bombus sibiricus. The sequence goes on along the minus strand of JACXIM010000119.1, from coordinate 4,553,862 downwards.
ACTCACTGGCGATTCAATGGAGGTATAAATCTGATACAAATAGCAGTTTTACTCTTCGTTATATCATATATTTATTTTTCTACTTATTGAGGTGAAACCTGTAATGACAAGGAAATTACGAAGGCGACCAAACGATCCTGTACCTGAGAAAGTAGAAAAACGGAGGAAACCACCTCCCGCGCAATTGAACTATTTGTTAGATGAAAAAGAGATAGAGAGCGATTTAAAAGCTATTAGTCGCGGTAAAGTACTGACCACTATTCGAAAACCAGGTACTGACTAACAATTCCAAAATAATGTACATGAATTAACTGGGAATCATTATTTGCAGCAATACTACCACATTATAATACAGTAAACATGCCTTCTCAACATATTCCTCCACCCTCTGATACCCCTATAATAGAAACTAGGATAGAAGATGGCAAACTTCTACATGAAAGACGATGGTAATTTTGGTTTTTATTTTTGAAATTATTTATCTAAATCAAGAAAATTATAGGTTCCATCGTGGACAACCAGTGTACGTAGAAGGGAAAGATTTAACTAGGTTCGCTGCAAATATTTCGGCGATAGGAACTGAAGCTGTATGTAAATGATTATCAACAAATTCATAAGATTTCTTTCTTTTTATTATAATCTTTTTCTTAAATTATAATTTCCTCATTTTATAGATATGGGTGAAGAAAGTTTCGGATGGAAGCAAGGTGCGTATATATATATCCCAATTAAGTCGAGGGAAAATTTCAATCAAAAGAAGAGCATCCTAATGACTATCGTAAAAGTATTCGCTGTTACGGGTATAAGTGTTCAGTAATTGTTAAACTTGTGATACGTTAGACTTGTAGTTTATTGAAGTTCTATTTTCTGGATTCAATATAACTCTTACTGTACTTGTCTTTTGCCACCAATAAAACCAGATCTTCTGATGATACTGTATCGCCATGTACATCCATATAAAATAAGAGAACAGCAACAGAGACATCATAGCTAATAATAAATAAGTTGACCATCTCGCTGGTGGAAAGCTATCGTAATTATTTTTGGCGTAAAAATCGGCCGCGACTATACAAATGTAAGAACATCCTATCGCCATAGGCGTAATAATAATGCTCCGAAGTAAATCGGCCTTCAAACTTCGAACATACAATTGATGTTGCTGTTGATTAAGACACACCCAAATTAATATAGAATGTAGAACATGGTAACGAGGAGTTCGTCTGATCTCGAACTGGTGCCCACATAATTCGCAGCTATTTCTGTTACTTTCCTCTAGCCAATGTTCTAAACACTTCAAATGGATTGCACCCATGGTTCCCTTGAAAAAATTTAATTCGTTTTATTTTTTAATTTCCTTGGAATATTAAAAGTGGCGATGATTAGCTAACCTTACACTTGCAGGGATATGTAATGGGTAATTGGTGAGAAGAATCGTAGCAAATACGACAGTGTGTCGCCTCATCAAGGGATTCATGTGGATTCAATTTCGCTCTTTTATTCGAATCATGTTTTGAATTATTGAGTTTTCGTTTTATGGTCAATTTAATACCTGTATTTTTTTGGTTTGATTCTGCTTCAACTTTTGCTATAATTTTTTCTAGGACACTTTCCACGGAACTCCTCTGACCGATCATTATAGACTATTTTTAGCTATTTAACCTGAATATTTGTAACATATTCAGAAGAAGAAAAAAGACGAACGAAAATTAATTACAGTTATATTTTATTTCAGTTATAATTATTTCAGTTTGCAATTATTATTGCTGTTTACGTTATTTTATTATGTTATCGAAAAATGAAATTTGTTAATTCCAATGATAAGATTTCATTTATTTTCTCTTGTTCGTCGTAAGTACTCATTAAAATGAGGATTATGAACAGGTAGTCATTTACAAACTATCTCGTTACATGTATAAAAACTTGTATTATATTACGAAGAATACAGTTAAGTTAGTCATGTAAAGTAATATTAATGAGATAAGTAATTATATGTGCAGTTTGTAATTAATCACTAAACTAGGAATAAATGTTTGTCACTCGGCCATCATATCCACACTGGGGCAGTCTTCACCTATATTACTTGGAGACGTTTCTAATTCTCCGATTTCGTTAGACTCGCTATAAATGTAAATTTCGTATAACACATATTTCTATAAAAATTTCTGTAACAAACTATTTACCTGTCTAATGAAGGGTCATTGCTGAACATTTCAGTTGGAACAGTAGGTGGTGCTTTCTCTGGTACTAGTTCCAAATAAGTCTGTCGAGACTCTAGATGTCTTTCTACTTCTTCTGGTGTCATATGGCCATCTGACATCAAAGACATTGGTACTACATTATTTGATGATTGTACCTGAAATATAAAATGTCCTAAACTAACTATTCCTTTAAATTACAAATAGTTACTTACTATAGGTGTGCTGTTTGATTTTGTTACTTTTGGAGTAGGTTTTTTCTTTTTGCTTGTGTTGAGTTGAGACTTTGTCACTGTTGGCATATGATGTGGTGTATGATTACTAATTCCCATTTCTATCTTTTTTCTAGGAACAGAATAAAATTGATACATAAGTACTAACACTTTCCTTTTAACTAAAATTTTTTCAAGTACCTTTTTGAAGTATCAAGACGAGTAACTTCTTCATCAGATGATTCAGTTTCGTCACTTTCACTGAATGAGGCATCTACCTTCTCATATTGTAATAATCGATCTAATAAAAAACTCTTATCCCTATTTACTTTAAGTAATTTTCTTTGTGTAGATCTCAAAGCTTCTTGAAAACATTCATTTTCCTGAAATAATTATTAAATGATAAAATAAATTTATACCCAAAATATATATAAAAGTACTAGATACACATACATAAATTAAAAATTTTAATTTTCTCTTAAGATTTCGATACTGATCCTTATAGTTAGGCACTTCCTCCTCTGGACTATCATCGTCATCGTCCTCTGCATCTGCATTGTTGTTTGCAATTGAGCGACAATACCATTCTTCCAACATTGATCATCTGCAACTAAAAACTAATAAATGTCTCTATTATTCCATTTAATGAAGTGTAACAATAAAATATCTTTGATATTGTTTATTTCTTAGAACGTAATTGCCTTAAGAATATCATGAAATCAATGAAGTGAATAATAAAAATCTCATAAACAAAATAATTTACGAATGAAAACATTCTTTGTTAGGTAAAGGAGTATAAGTCAGAATTATTAATTTTACAAAGAAGTATTTACAATATTTAAAGATGAATGTAGGATTAGGTGTTAGATTTTGGATATATTATTATAATCTCAAGTAACAGAGTGGGAAAGAAGTGAAATTGATTTGTATTATTAGAACTGTAAGCAAAAGACAGCAATGTAGAAAATATTAGCAGATTTATCCAGTCGACCAAACTTTGACTTAAATTCTTTTGCCCATCCACCATAAAATTGTCAAATGTTTTAGGATTTCAGAATATCTGAAACAAGATCCTGTGGAAAAGTGACATTTATTATGCAACAATCTGATATGTATACAATTACAGTTTCCATTTCAAAAACTTTAGTGTTTTTGTCAGGGAACGAATTAATGTTACTTTGATGCTGTATAAGGTTAAGTTCTTAGACGATAGAAAATAAACTGAAATATTTCATAGAAAACGAATAGATAATCGGTGAGGACAATAAAGTTTGACTTGAAATAAAATTTCAGTAGTACCTACGCAAAACTTTAGAATGATTTTTCGTATGTTTCGATTAATCGTGACGAACAATTATTAGGAAGATAAATAAGCTGTTTATGACTGGCTTTCATTCTGAATTCGTGACTTCTTTATCGATTCTATAGTAACTTTGAAATACTACCATTCGACAATAAACATTAAATTGAATTTTCAGATACAATTTGACAAATTCTTCTTTATAGGAAATATAAATAATTTTTCATAACTTTCGTGAATTTAATTAACAATTTCTCGATTTTACAATAATTAGCTGTAAAAATTACAACATTTTATTTCTCTTCTTAATATAAACGACAAATTTGTGTAATTACTGTAAGTTTACGTTTCGCATTTTTGCACGATTTACTTACTCAATATGAACGATAAAAAAATATATAAATGTTAATATTTAATGAATAATGTGTATCATATTTTAATAGCAAATTATAATATCGAATTAATGTACAATAATGAAAAAATAAAAAATTAAATTACAAAAAACGAAATGATGGTCTTTTTTTAAAATAAATTTGTATAGCGTAAATAAATTACTTTGAATTTAGCGCGATAAGGAAGTTCATAAATGTTTAAAAAATAATACAATAATTATCTCTTATTCTTTTTTTATGTATTAAATATTAAAACTTTAGGGAAAATAATAGCCATCAATGCACTATGTTCTAATTAAATCCAATGAGTTTCGCATCTCCCCAAAACTGATTGTCTATGGAATATGATTAAAATTGATAAACTTATATGGTCGAAGTTTTTAATTTTTGTATAATAGTTCTTAAGTTAGAAGTTGTTAAGTGTTATCATCATAGTTCAAATTAACATTTCTAATCAGTAAGGAAAGATTACTATATTAAAAATGGGTATACCGAAGTTCTTTCGATATATAAGCGAAAGATACCCTTGTCTTACTGAAAAATTAAAGGACTACCAAGTAATTAAAAAAAAAATCTCGTCAACAATATTCATCCTTCTATATTTTTCTGTTCTTCTATATTTTTATACTTTTTTGTTATTTAAAACTTTTTCAAATTTTAATTTTTCTAACTGAAATACACATAAATGATATATGAAATAAAATGAATATATATCTCTGGATGTACTATCAATGTAAAATAATGCTATTATTTACAGATACCTGAATTTGATAATTTATATTTAGATGTGAATGGTATTATACATGATTGCTCACATCCGGACGATACGGATATTACATTCCGTATTTCAGAAGAGACCATATTCAAAAATATATTTCGTTACATAGAAGTATTGTTTCGTATGATCCAGCCTCAGAAGTTATTTTTTATAGCAGTTGATGGCGTGGCACCACGTGCGAAAATTAATCAACAAAGAAGCAGACGATTCAAGACTGCGAAAGATGCAAAGATTCAGGAAGATAAAGCAAAGGTTAAGGGTACGAATTTATTACCCAAAGAAAAAAGATTTGATTCTAACTGTATAACTCCAGGAACGGTTTTTATGTCCAAACTTGATGAACAATTAAAGTATTTTATTACATATAAGATATCAACTGACAAACTTTGGCAAAAGTGTAAAGTCATATTCAGTGGGTCCCAGGTTCCTGGAGAAGGAGAACACAAAATAATGGACTATATACGTTATATGAAAACACAAGCAAATTATGATGTAAATACAAAACATTGTTTATATGGTTTAGATGCAGATTTAATAATGTTAGGTTTATGCACACATGAAATACATTTTACATTATTGAGGGAAGAATTGACATTTGGTAAAAAACAAAAAAAAGTTTGTTTAACGCCAGAAGAGACAAAATTTTGTGTGTTTCATTTATCTCTGTTAAGAGAGTATATAAATCACGAATTTTCCTCATTAAAGGAAAAATTACCTTTTCCATATAATTTGGAAAATATAATCGACGACTGGATTTTAATGGGATTTCTTATAGGAAATGATTTTATACCACATCTGCCAAATTTACATATTGTACACGGCGCATTGTCTGTATTGTATCAAGTATATATGGATGTAATGCCTACATTAGATGGTTAGATAATCTAAAACAGAGGAAACATATAATATGGTATGTTTCATGAGTTTCTTAAAGTAGTCATTTCATTTTAGGTTACATAAATGAAACAGGAACGTTACGATTAGATAGATTTGAAAAATTTATGGAAAGACTTAGTCGTTTTGACACATTGCAATTTTCGGAGTATTACGCAGATCTAAAGTATCTCGAAAGTAAGACAGGGAGACCTCTCACTGAAACTGAGAACTTCAATGACAAAAGGTCAGGAAGCAGTGAAGAGGCTCGTTCTCCAAGGAAAATGCAAGATAAGGAATTCGATGCTTTACTTAGATCTGCCGCAGATATGGTATTTACTTAAATTGTACTTAAATAATCATAATTACAATATTTACTCTTTAACAGCAATCTAATGCAGTCAACAGGAAAGTATGATGATGATGAATATGGTGATGATAAATCGGATTGTGAAATGTACACTATGGAATTTGTTCAATGCAAAAAGGATTATTATATAAATAAGCTAAAATACGAAAATATAGACGAGTAAGTGTAAATAACAAAGATTATGTGACTCAACTTCTTACATTTGTTAATTGTGTCTTAAATGATGTTTCAGACATTTTTTACGTTCACAAGCTGAGGGTTACGTTAGAGCAATTCAATGGAATTTAAATTATTACTATAACGGTTGTTGCAGCTGGTCGTGGTACTATCCACACCATTATGCACCTTATATTTCGGATATAAAAGATTTTAAAGACTTGAAATTGGAATTTGATTTAGGGGAACCATTTTTACCGTTCGAACAATTATTAGCCGTGTTGCCATCTTATAGTAAAGACTTATTACCGCCAGCATTCCGAACATTGTTAACCGAGGATCAGTCTCCTATAATTAAATATTATCCGACGAATTTTGAAACAGATTTAAATGGCAAGGAGCAGGAATGGGAAGCTGTAGTACTCATTCCATTCATAAATGAGAAAGATATAGTAGACGGTGCGTAAAAATATGTACATTTTCGCTTATCGATAAATTGAAATTACTAATTGAAATTTTGTAGCAATGGCGCCTCGTTATCCACAAATAACTCCGGAAGAACGGGCAAGAAACAGGCATGGTCCAATGTGTTTGTTCACTTATACAGAAGAAAATTTAGGTGCTTATAAGGCACCTCAATATTTTCCTGACATTACTAATCACGCAAAAGTTCAGCTAATTAATCGTGAGGACATTGCTGTACCTCAGGAAAAATTAGTTCGGGGCTTGTGTCCTGGTGTAAAGCTGGATGTATATTATCCTGGTTTTTCTACTCTACAATATATAGAACATACTGCGAGTTTAGAAAAAGCCAAAGTAAATTGCTGTGGCTGACAAAAGTATTCATACACTTATTATTATGTTGTACATATTGTACATATTATATAAAATATTTTGAAATTTCATTAGCACTATAATGAGACACGACTGCCATCATTATATTACCAAAAGTTAAACCATATCTGAAAATATACATATACAGAAGTTGCAAGATACTTACTGCAAACTTATATTTAGTAAACAATTAATATACAGTATAATAGCCATTTCAATCATATAATAAGTGTTAAAGATAGTTGTTTAATATTAAATATTAAAGATATTGTTTAAATATTTTTATGATCTTTGCAAAATATATACTTGTGCTAAATGTTTTGTAACTTCCGTATAAATTTTCAGAATGGTTTTACATCTTACCAATATAATCATGATAAATGGATGTTACTACAGCGCTAACGAAATTTCAAAATGCTTCGTTTAACACAAATAATATATTCATAAAAGATATCGACAAATGTATGAATACTTTCGCGAGTCACTGTATCTACAATCTTTTTACTCTACACTCTTAACTATATTGCTTTATTTCATTGACATATTCTTGCTTATAGGTAAAGGTATTCCAGAGACAATCGTGCCGAGAAAGTATGATTCTCCACATAAAACCACAGTCCAATATTGACTTAACAACCATAGGTTCGAAATTATTAGGTAAAACAGTGTACGTGAATTGGCCTCACTTGAAGGAAGGTTTGGTAATCGGTGTTTCTGAATCGAGCAGGAAAATGAATTCGGTTAATCAGTTTGACAACATCAATGAAACAGAATGGAATGTGTGGAAGAAACGTATAACAGAAATGTAAGTCAACTAAAATTTGTCATTTAACACTCTGCATTCTATAATAATTATTATTTGTAGGTATAAGGACCATCTCGGAGTGGATATCGGAGATACGAAGTTTTTAGTTCATATACGACTATTGGTAGGCAAAAAGTACATCTTTAACGCTCAAGGGAAGGTGAACATCGAGAAACACTGGACCGAAATACCAACTTGTTATGCTTATCAGACTATAGTAACAGATATCACAACCTATTGTAATAATGTACAATCATACAAGACTGTCAGTGATATCTTTGAACCAGGAACTGTATGTTTCATGTTGGCTCATCCATATTATGGAGCAATGGGAAAAGTACGTCATATAGAGTAATTAGTCGTATTAGTATTAGACGTATAGAGTAATACATCGTAGAGCAAAGATGTGATTCTTTTTCTACTAGGTACATGAATCCGCGGTTTGTAAGAAGTCGGGCAGAATAAAAGTATCTGTAACAACAATACGAGAGCCGTCGTTTGAAGCGATCAAACAGATTCAAGCAGATCTCCAAACTCAATATATGCACGGCAGCGTAGCTTCGCAGAGGTTGGGTATAAGCTCTCTGCTTTTAAGTAGAATTACCGGCACGATTTTCGTAAAACAATCCTCAAATGAACTTCAGCAAGATGATGTTACATATAATATCGGATGTAATTTAAAGTTCAACAAAAAGAACGCGGAGGTAAGTGCATATATATATTTTTTTTCTTTTTTATAGATTTATTATTATATGTATAATTTTAGATACCTGGTTACACTAGAAAAGGGGAACTTGGTCAATGGTATTACAGTCCTAAAGCTCTCGACTTAATCCGTAGCTACATGTTGAGGTGCCCCACTTTGTTTGAGCGATTAGCTCAAAATCCAACCACTTGTATTTTTCAAGAAGAAGATCTATTTACTAAAGGGTAATCAATAATTTCATTAACAATCAATCTTTGGTGAGGTTGACAACCATTAAGTCGTGATATTTCAATACTATAGTTCTGAAGAACTAACTGATACAGTGGCATGGTTGAAAGATCAACTTCATGGAATAGAAAGTCGTGCCTGTGGCAGGGAAATTATCGAGAATACTATAATGAAAAAACTTGAAGAAATAGTGGACGCGTATCTCGAGTCACCAAATAGCATTGGAAAAATTGTGGACATGCAAGTTCAACCATATTTGCTTTATACACCTACTTTGCGTATAGCAAACCTTCCACCTGATCCAAAAACTCAGACTCAGCTATTGGACAGAATTTGCTGTATTAAAGATAATTTCACGGTACCTCTTGGATACAAGGGAACTATAATTGGAATACAAAAGATGGAAAATACGTCGGACACTATGTACGATGTTTTATTCGACAAACCAATCATAGGTAAGGATAATTCCTATTTCTTGAAGCGGTAAATTTCAGCAATTTGATTCACTTCGACATTATCTTTAGGTGGATTTAGCATAAATGGATCTTCTGAATTCCGCACGTATCGTTTATCAGTTCTTGATTTTATAAATATCAGTTATGGGCAGAGAATAGAGCAGGGTAAAGGAACGCAAATGAATATAGAGTCCACAGAGCAATGGAAGAACATCATGGCCATCAATCAGGACGCTCAATCGCGCACAAATGCCAGCAATGTTATATATAGGAACGAAAAGCATTTAACGGTGGAAGCACCAATGTCACCAAAGTCATGGTCTACACAAAAGAATATAGAGGAAATCCCGAAGAATCAGCTACCTCATAAATTCAAGCAGTATAACGCGCAGAACACTGTGAACGTTCGGAAATCTCATAAACCAGTAGCAAAAGGTGTACAGCTTTCTCAAAACGTGCCGAAGAAGTTAATGGCAGAACCGACATCCGAGTTCCAGGCAATATGGAACGAATTGCATAAAAAACAGGTTAGTTTAATTGACAATTTAAATATTTTAAATATTTAAGAAATTTAAATTATTTAAATATTTAAGAAATTAAGAAAGATCTTAAGTTATTACTTATTTACTAGGAGCTAATCAAAGCTGTGCCACAAGCCGAAAATTCAGTAAGTATAGCTGTATGGTATTTAGCATTTTATTAACAGACTGTTACCAATCATGGTATTTTAGCTACAAGATCCTAGTGCTTTCTTAAAAGCAGTGTTAAAAATTTCTGATGGAAACTCTCAAGAACCTGTCCACCCTGGAGTATCTAAAACAACTAAAAGTTTAAATAACTCACAAGATGAAAAGAAGGCATTGGACACGCCACCTTTAGTGCAACAAATGTTTGATGTAAGCATTTATTTCGAGTCTTTAACATAGGGATATTAAAAAAGAATTGTTCCATTTCAGCATGCTCGACAGAACGACAAGGCGCCAACTTGGTACTGCTCACAATTACTGAATTACTATCAACTCAGTGGAGTGGGAATGCCTCGATATAGTTATTTTGGTGTTGGAGATAGTAATTTGATCCAAGCACATATTCTTTTACCAGATAAAAGAATATTTGTTGGAGATCCTTGTGCGAATCACGAACAAGCAGCAGGAAGTGCTGCAAAGAAAGTTTATACAGTAATTTGAAGTTTTATTTGAATATCTTCCTACTTTTTCTATTCTTACTCTATTTGTTGATTTTTTGACAGGAACTAAAATTAGCTAATTTATTGCCAAATATGAAGATACCTTTACCGCCCCCGCAACATTGGTACTCTAATCCCCAGAACAGTAATTGGCCACAGAATATAAGGCCACCACCCGTACCATATTACCCTCCAGAACCTAAACTTCTTCAACTTTTCCCTGATTGGGTTCAAAAGGACCATCATCGCGTACCTGGACTTCAAGAAACGCCCAAGCATAATAAACATCAGTATAAGCATCACATTCAATCAAAAGTAGAACGAACTCATAATCAGAAGGAACCAAAGGCAGAGACAAAGAAGTGCACAGCTTTCGTACCCTTACAAGCACAAAAAAAAAGCAGACACATCACAGCCAAACAGGCTGTAAGCAAAGACAGTGCAAATCAAAGTGCCAAAGACAAACCTCAGCCCACAGTACAACAGAAGGGAAAGGAATCGCCAGCGAAGGTTTGTTATCAATATTTTTTAAAACAATATTCATTCTCAAACAATTATAAATATTCATTCCTATACTAAATCTTTCTAGACGATAAAAGTGGAAGCTGTCAACACGACCCTTGAGAAGCAGAGACCAGAGCAGAATAGTTCACATCAAGTACAAAATACACAGACCGTAATAAAGCCTAAAAAGTCGCGGGTTGCGGCGAAATTTTGCATATCAACACAAATTGAAGAAACCAATCATAGTAAAAATCAAAATTCAGATTAAAGAAAAAGAAAGAACATTTGGTAAACAATCGAAAGATATTTTGACGCGCTTATCTCTTTTACATTTCTTTCCGATATTGTGTAATAAATAATTCCAAACAAAATGAAGGTGCATGTGTGCAAATGGAAAAAGAATCTTCAAGGATATTGAAGTAGCATGTTTGTAATACTCAATCATAAGTAACTTTTATTTTGGAATTCTCTTTTTTCCGATTTTGTAAGTATATCGACATTTCAAATGTAAGTCATTTTTATTTTGTAGTTCCCTTTTTTCTCCGTTCTTTTGTAAGCATATCGAGTTGAATATTATACATGCGAATGATGTTGAAACATAGAAGTTAATTTGTAAGATTGATTTAATGTGATTTAGAAACAACAAGATAAATGAATATTTTATGTTTTATGTTGTGTGGAGGTCGGTATTGAGTATTATGTAGGTTACAGTATATGGATTCTATTAAAAAATGGAAATGATTTCTTTGTAAACTTTTAAAACGCACTGATTATGGACAATGAATAAAAAAAATCGATGTCTTATGTAATATACTTCTGTTTATCACTTCTCCTTTCACTCATTATGTATTTTTTTTATATATACGCATAATTTTTATTTAAAATTGCTTGTTATATAAAAGATAAACATTACCATTCGCGGTAAAAGATATAATACACAGATTATAATAGCATTTACTCAATCGAGCATGATTAATTACTTTTTGTTACCTTCCCTTTTGCTTTTATTGCTTGCGTGTCATTATACTCAAATTAGTCGCAGAAGGTAAATTTTGCAGACTAAAATCTTGCAATAAATCGCACATCCGTTTATTCGTTCGTTCTCGAAGGACATATTTAATGAAATTCTCCTTTTGTGTTTGCGAAATTTTGAATAAGGCACCATGTTTTTCAAAGGCGACACGAAGCCACTGTGCTGTCCATTCTATGCATGTTTTATTCAATGTCAACAAAACTTCCGCGTGAGGTTCTAGGTATCTCCGTGGTACTTGTCCCCCTATTATTACGAATTTTTATTATATTATTTATTATTTGAAATTTTTCAAGGAACAGCTATCTATTTACATACCTACACACTGTAAAATTACGTAAACTAACTGTTGACCAATTGGTTGAACGAACGTCTGTAGGTGCGGACTTTGCATAATAGCATGTGTGAGGAAATGTCCGGCCGCCTTAACTGTGCCCGATTCTGGTAACGTTAAACAGTCGATTCCTGCATTTTTTAAATTTTGATATTACAGATTTCCGGATTTAATAATCGAAAATATATCAAGTTATAAACTAAAACTTACCACATTGCAACATTTCAGGAATTTGTTCAGGAATCTGTAACAATAGCCTGGTATTCTTTTTGCAAATTTGAGCTAACAACCCAAGATATGCTTCCATTAATTCTGCCCAATCCGATAAATTTCCATTTACGGATCTGCAGGCTCTGACGCCACTTAGCGTAATAGAACTTATGTCCGCAAAAACGGGACCTATTACGTTATTCGGATCTCGTCCAAATAATAGGACGAGTTGTCGAAGAAGATTTAAAGCTGCGGGATGAGGCCAATTCTTGTACGAGTTCGCCAGAATGGGAAGTAGAGGTCGAGCATCCTCCTCGGGATGCAACAATGACGTTAGGGACTTTTGGGCGCAGATATACATCTCTTCTAGTGTGAAATTGTCCTGTCCCCACTCGGGATGAGCAACGATTTGACTGAATATCGGTAACAATCCATCTAATACAGCCTTTCCAATAGATCCTTCTAATGTAGAAAAGAACATGGTGGCCATTTTTAATTGATTCATTACTGCACCACGAGCCATGAACCAAGGTTGTTGTAGTAATTCTCGAATTTTTATTATACATAATCCTAGTGTAGCGTCCAGATGAGCTAATTGTTCGTCAACAGAGGGCAAGGTATTTAGCAACTTGCCAGCTGCATACATCATTCTTAAACCTTCTGCGCATCCCGGAGTAACGTTTGGAAGAGTTTGTTCGATGGTGTTGAGAATAGATGGAGCAAAAGGTGTGAGTTGCTGTTCACATTCTCGAGCTAAATCTTTCAAAGCCATAGTAGCAAAAGGTGCCGTTACTGAGCCTCTTGTCAAACCCAAAGTTACAATTCGAAGCACTCTCTCTAGCCAAGGATCCGGATGTTCTCCAATCCATTCTGCATATGCTCCCATTGTTGAACATGCACATGCGAGTACCTAAAAACATAGAATCAAATCTTGCATTCCATCTATGATGAAGTAGAGTAAGCTTCTACATATTACTTTTTTTGTAAGTGAATATAAAATTGCAAAATATAATTTAATTATGCAGCATTTTAATACAAGAGAATTTGTTGTACCTCTCCAGGATAGTGATCATATGGGATATGACTAAGAACCAAATCCATTAAAGCAGGAATGTAGTGGGATTCCTCGATACCAACACTATCTGCTACAGCCTCAAAAGCGTGCAACGTTGACTCTACTTCTGTCCATCTTTGTGAACTGTTTAATGTCTGACTTAATCTCTGTCCGAGAAGCACTAGTAAATCTTGTCCTAATACTCTATAACAATAATCTAAAGCATCTGCCACATCTTGTCTGTAACACCTGAAAAGTTCTCTTTCATCTACATCTCCTGCTTCGTTGTGAGTCAAGGGAAGTGTCGACTTTCTTAATAATGCTTGAGCTAATCTTGCATAAATGGGTTTTAGAATCAGCAAAGCACGACTCTCGTAAGGTTGATCGAGAGTAGGGAGATAATCCTGCAAAGCGTACCAGAACCCAAATGGGATAGAACTGCGAGTTTCATTCGTAGGATATCTTCCCTCTTGTTCTGAACATTGTAAAAGTAATTCAATTAAACCTTCGACTGTCCATTTCTGCGTTTCATTTCCTTCTTCCACTAAAGCATTTAAAAACGTTCTACTGTGAGCCTCTCCAATTGCAGTTAAAATTTCACAAAAATATTTGTCACTGTATTCTCTTGCCATGGTTACCAAACTATGTGCCCATTCCCACAATGTTTGTGGTCTCTTTACAAGTTCACTATGGGTTACTATCATATTCAAGCATTCTTGAACTACTTCCCAACCTCTGGGATATTCGCCACGCATAGTCCTTTAAAATTATTTATCATTTTGTCTCATTTATAAAAAATATGTTTGAAATATATATACACATACCTCTTTGGTGCATAATATGCTGCAGCTGTTAATAAATGGGGGTATATTTGTCCTGTTGCCTCGAGAGGAAGTTGGCCAACTTTAAGCCAGGATAATGCACATTCCATAGCTAGTAAGTGTATATCACGATTAGCGTATTCAGAATTTAGATTAGTAATGGAAAAATATTCTTGTAACAGCCAGGTTGTCTTATACCAGCTATTTATTAGACATTTGTGTAATTTGGCTTTTCTTACTTCATGTCTTCTTTCAAACTGATTACATTATTAAACATGTTAATATAATATATAATATAAGACTATAAAAACTATTTATGTATATATCTTACCTCTACAGGTAACACAGAAAGCGTGCGTAACAACAGTTCCAACATAGGAAGAGGACCATAAGACAACATCTCTGTCAATTCCTCTACAACATTTTTATCTTTATTATCATTATCTGCAACTATACTAACATTTGCTATGTATCCAGCTAACTGAAACCATAGAATTCGTTACTTTATTATTTCGTTACAAGATAAATTGAATCAAATAAATTCAAATAGGAGATATTACCGCTTGGCAAAGTTTAGACAGAACAACCTTTGGCATGTTTGGCTGCTTCATAAAGTTTATTAAACGCTCCTGCAAAACAGGATATTCACTCTTGGGCACTTCATCCCATTGCTTGGAAATTTTGGCATGTAACGTGGTAGCCGCATAAAACTGTGCTTCTCTTGACTATGATAAAAATGAGGACTATTATTTCCAATAAGATACTAATATCCCATGGATAAAGTAATATATTCCATTACCTTAGAGTAATGAAGAAGATCCCAAACAAAAGTCCAGGCTTCCGGAGAAGTCTGAACTTTGAGCAACCATGAGTGAACGTCGTTATTTCCCTCCGCGTAGAACTGTTTCACAGCTTGGTCGATTACATTTGCATAATCCATTGCAAATTATTTATTGGTCTGATAAATAATCTTATAGTCAATAATTATCTAAAAGCCTAAACTTGGTAGGATTCCATTATACACAAATAACGACTTCTTTCGTTCAATTTCGTTGAAATTTTGTATTTAGTTCGTTTTACCGTATCTATCGATAACTTTTCTATCATTTCCTTGTAAATCATTTAAAACGTGTTAAAATTTGTTGCATGTAAAACTACTTAATTCCTGTTTACACGGTTTCCCTCGATCGCTTTGGAGATTTCACAATTGCTCGCGGAAATATTCTTCGTTGTCGATGACAGCGCTATTACGTGTTTAAAAGCAACCTAAAATTTTATTCCGTTTTTCAATCGGCGACAAGTCCAACATTGCATACTTAAGAAAAGCTTTGATTTGAAAGAGGCAGATGAAGATTGGCAAAAAAATTCCTATATATTCCTTTCTTATATATTTTAAAGGTACGTGGTGAATTTATATGTAATAACATTTTTTTTTTTTTATATTATTTATTGTAAATTTTACAATTTGTCCAGTAGGACATTTGGTAAAATATTATAGTTTAAATATACATAGCATGTGGAAGGTTACCCCCAGCGGGGTACCTTCTTCGTGTTTGTTATGTTATATCCTTTGTGATATGTAATAACATGACTTCAAAAGTTCGACAGCTAACATCAGCACTACGTTGCCTATGTATAATATGTATGTGTTATAGACACCTTGGCCTACACTTGTCAAAATCCCAGAATTTGGGAAGTTTAAATGTTTTAACCATACGATACAATCTTTATCGGATTATTTGAATTATTATGTATCATAACCTCTTCATTATGTTGTCGTTACTTCTTTACTGTTAATTTTTATTTTTATAGAAAATTCTCGATGAATGTGTTTGTAAACTGTCTTCCTCATGAAAAGAGTAGCTACTACTATGGATGACTCCAAGGATCTATCTAGTAAAGGTATCTTAGAATAGAATCTTAATAGAATCTTAATAGAAAGGTATCTTAATAGAATCTTATCACTCTTTTGCTACTATTTAAGATAATAATTGTTATCTATTGTTAATGTGTAAGCAGTAGCTCTTGTAGAGCGTAACATTCAACCACAAGGTATTCCATTAAATGATCCAGAAGCTGTGGGTAAAACGTCTCGACAAGATTTAATTGCATTGGCAACAGAAATAGAAAAAGCAGACAACTTTGTTAAAGCAAATGCCTGCAGCAAATTGCAAGTGATTGTAGACCAAATAAGGTACCTGAAGAGACAGGCTGAAAATATTCTCACAGAAGCTGATTGGAATATGAAATTACATCATGTTCCTTGTAATTTTGTAAAACATCCTGGACACGTGTATCATTTGTATCAAAAAGAAACTGGTCAGCTTTACTTATCCATGATTAGTCCAGAAGTAAATAAATTATGTTTTTAAATAATTCCAGAATTAAAAAAAGATATGTGAAAAGTCCAACTATTTTATATTTCAGGAATGGGCTATATCAAATTCTGGACCAGTTCAGACTTACAAGGGTTCCTACAGACTAGAACATGATCATTCATGGACATCTTTAGAAGAGACTGATAAGAAGAACAAGGAAATGACTATATTGGCTCAACTTTGGTCCAATATTTCAACAAATGCATTGAAAAGTATTGATTTAAATGTAAATATGTAAAAATGATATATAACATATCTGTTTTAAATAAATTGTTCATTTGAAATGTGTTTCCAACTAAAATTTAAATTATATTTATTACTTTCTTAGATTAAATATGTGGGGAGGAACTATGCATGTGCGATCTACATTACCATTTTACATAATTTATCAATTACACTTTTCATACTAATTCGTAGAGTACTACTATTTTCGAGAAATTAAATGTATGAGAGAATACAATTTCTAAAAAATGTTGTATATATTATACACATTCTGCGTTTAATGAAGGAAATATTTCATATATTAACGAATTACGAAGCAAAGATACAATTCTATCAATAATCGATTCTTCGAATAATACTTTCTTTAGTGTGAAAAATATCTCTATTATAGTCGTATAAAGGCATACTAAGTTTCCTCCTCCTTGATCTTATACGCGAGAATAAATCAGTCGTCGTATTTAAGACAATTTGTTTCTTTCTTACAGTAACTGTGAAAATAATAATCTGATTCTTTCACTGTTTTCTTTGCGCGGGACATCATGCAAACGATTACTTTGGGGACATAAAATTATCGTATAAAGTAGTATGAATGAACACTCAATTTCTTCAAGGTATCTGTGGAAGTTTAATCTAAAAACGGTCGAAAGAACTCAGTGAAGCAGCACAGACTATCACCATGAATCACGGTGATTTTACTTCGATTTCTTATGATGGCGCATACGTCATGTTGTGTTCACTTTATGCGCTGAAACAGACCAATTTTTCTTGTTCATATTTATAAAAATTATAGTCACAGTTATTATTATATATTATCTAGTTTAGTTCTTACATGGTAATGGTATTCTGACTGGTGCATTGTCTTTGACTATGCATTCGTGTGTTTGATTACGAAATAAATATTGTATTAACAATTGTTTCTCTTCTCCTACACATGGATCATAAAATCCTGGCAGTTCACTCTGCAATATGGGAACATACAATTTTATTTTTTGCAAAAAAGAAAAGATACATTATTTTTAACTAATTTTACTAAATATACCTTAGACGCATCATAAAGGATTAACTTTGAATCCTTTACCAAACATTGTAAAGGGATGGTTACATCTATTACTTCGTCTCTACGTATAGTCTGCTGCTCTGAGTTGTACTGATCTTGCTGAGGGTAGACAAATCTTCCATACAGAGCTTTTGTGATAATCAATCCCTTCTTTGATTCTTCCGTAGCTCTTATTCTACTCACGGTGGCTTTCATTAATTTGGTAGCGCTCTCCGCTTCTTTTTGTTTTTCCATCATCCTCGACTTGTTTACCTCCTTCTCTTTTTCTTTTTCACGTTCTTGTCGTTTTTTTACCATAGGATCTATAACAATCTTCTTCAACACGACCCATGTCATTAGTGGGATTACAGTAGCATAGAACATAGTAGCTGGAAGAACCTCATCACTAAGATGAATAGGGAACGCGTAGGTTTGAAAGGAACGATTCAATTTAAGCTTTAGCATGACTCCTGTTGGCACTCCTGCGGACACGATCGCGGATAGTTTAGTGTGTCGCGAAACCTTTTTTTCCGCTCCGTATTCTACGAGCAGTCCGAATGTGCCAGCTCTGTAATTAATAAAATGTTCACGACTTAGAAATATAGAATACATACAATCATGGGTAATAAAATAATTTGTTGACTGATATTAACCTCACGCTGCCACGTAGCTTCATCTCTTTCTCGTGCATTTTATATATGTAATTAAAACTAACGAATGATCGTAGAACACCAAGGTGAATGGAAAACGATGTATAAGTTCTCGCTGTATCTCTAACGATACTGGTACTCATGGAACTTTCTGGACCCGCATTATATGTAAGGTCACCCATTATATGAGTATCTAATTGCATTGTAAGTCCTGAAATTAATATAATTCTTTTAAAAATTACATAATGTTTTCAGCAGTTTATATCAATAAGTAAGATAAGGTAGATGAACATACTGCCTATAAGACTAGCCTTAATTTCGAATGGAGTAAACTCCAGTATCGTTGCCCCGTTAAACAATACTTTATGGGGTAGCATACGAAAACCTTTGAACGATATCATCGGCCCGTTCCCAGCACCGACCTCTAATTCTACCCAACCTTTAGACGAAAGCAAACGCTTCGCTGACACGTTTATAGAACCAGATCCTACACCATTTCTTGTGCTTAATTGACCATACAATGTTACAATATCTTGTAAACTAAGAGGTGCTTCAATGGATTGTGTAAATGACATTCCACTGACTTCTATGCATGAAAGTACATCCCTGCTATATTTTAAAATACAATGTATTTTATAGCACATATATCTGAATTAAAGGTTACAGTGCATTACCTATCTTCAGGATCTTTCTCATATCTGTTAAAAAGGTCTGTTGCGTTGATATTCATTGTGATACTAGTAGTAGGATTTGTGAGGCTCAGTAATTTTCTCTCTTGTGCTTCTCTTGCTAGATATTCATATTCTTCCCTGATTTCTTGAGGTGTTCTAGTACGTTCTACTATTTCCCAGCCTTCAGTTTTCAGTCCTTTAACCCCCACAGTGTCATAAATAGCTCTTTGATGGGGATTACTTAAAACTATAATATATATTATAATAAGCATTTTCCTTTCATATAATATAATAAAACATTAAAATATATTATTCTATATAAACCTTTGTAAGCTGCCTTAGTACGATTAAACAATACTTCCGCTTCTTTCTTGAGCACAGGGTCCACATGCTTGTCAGGATGATATAGTTTGCTCTGTGTACGGTACGCATAATTGATTTCCTCCTGTGTAGCCTGTAAGCAAATATATCATAAATAAAATGTTGCAAAATAATTTCTAATTTTAATGACAGAAACCTTAAAGAAAATTCAATCTTGAAGTGCATATTTCTCTATTCAGTCTATAAGAACAGTGACTAAAATAACCTATTACTCCCTTGAAAAAGATTGATTAGCAAAATATAGGAATGTAATAGTACGTTTGAATGATTTTCTTAAAGTAGAAGTTTATATTGTTTATTATATATCACTAAGGGAAGCTCGATTACATCAGACACCAAGGAATACTATGTCACGTGGAGATAGAGAAATTGATCTTCAGCTTCAGTAATTCGAAATGATTCGGTAACTCACGTTTCTCGCGATGTTTAGGAACGTGTAGTAATCATCCTCGATTAAATGTTCCTGATCATTGTCATCGTCCATCTCGTAATTTCGACTTTTTCCCTTGTCGACTCACACAAATTACAAAGTGCCAATGCTTTCCCTTAATCTTAGTCTTCTGCTCCTATAGGTTACGAAAAACTCGGTCGAGAACCGGTTATCATTTAGTACTTGCAGCTATCGTCGGGTGGTGCCAGATGAACGGAACCACAGACGGGTATACAAGATAGACCTAACATTTTTAGAGGTTTCGAATCCTATGTTTTGAAATACCGAGTAGACGTTAAAAAAAAATCGGACGTTTGTTATGTCCTCTACGATTTAAAGCGATGAGTCTAGAAATTATAAGTTTAACTACCAAAGTTGATAAAGACAACATGAAGGTAACAGAAGCAAAAAATCTGTGTTAGAAATATGTATATAACCTTTTTTGTTACACATCCATATAAATATCCATATATATATACACATATGTATACATTACGTTGCGTTTTAGAATATTTTATGATTTGACGATAACAATTAGATTTTTGTATGAGATAAATTCTATTGTATATCACTTAAAAACTTGTCCATCAACTTATATTTTCTGCTACAACATAAAA
Organism: Bombus sibiricus; assembly: GCA_014737505.1. Taxonomy (NCBI): domain Eukaryota; kingdom Metazoa; phylum Arthropoda; class Insecta; order Hymenoptera; family Apidae; genus Bombus; species Bombus sibiricus. Next base: position 4,533,034 of record JACXIM010000119.1, on the reverse strand, counting down.
TGTTATCAATTTTTGAGATCTTTTATACAAACTTATTTAAACATGATCTCATTAAAATGATTTTTATTTTTACCTTTATTTCGTTTATCCACATTATCGGATAATAATAAAATTTAATTGTTTATGTTTAAGCTTGTTTAACAATAAAGCATTGATGATTTTATAAAGATTTAATGAAAGGTACAAGCAAGCACAAGTTATTATTATTGAGATTTTATACTCATTCCTACTTTCATTTTTCTTTTGTTCGCTTTTTCCAGTCTTTTTCGATCGTCTATGTCATCGTGTGTAATGACAGGCAAATGAAAAGCGAGGTAAAACATACCACTGGTCGTACCATAGAGATATAAAGATAGAGTGTGTAAGCAAGCTGAAAAATACAAATCTCTCATATTCTTGTCTAATAACACATGCACATTCGTATAGAAATAGTAAATAAAAATGTAATCATTGAGTGGTGTCTGTATTCACTGTGTCTGATTAGACAAGCATAGAAGGAACCCTCTATACAGCGTTCTCTTTCTATTCCCATATTGCATCCACTTGCACGGTAACATATGACTCCATTACTCTATCTTTATCTTTTTATGGCCTGTACCTCATCGGTGATCGTACCACAGACGACAGATCAACTGCATTATTAACTTTTAAGGAATCACAAATAATCATAATAAAAAATTGCAAGATTCATTGCAAGTACAATTGCAACGATTACAAGAAATACCCTCCTTCTCTTTGTTTCCGAAATTTTTACGATTTATCTCCCTCCTTATTGTTTTATTGCAGCAAAACTTTTTATGGTCCTAGTAAACTCTTGGCACTAATAAATAAATGTCGATTTATTTTATATGGGCTCGTCTATCAAAAAATGATAATTTATTTTACATGATCTCCTTTATTAAAATGATAATTTATTTCATACGGTTTGTTTTATTTAAAAGATCGTTGTATTACCCTGTAAAATTCTTTTATATTAAAATATCTGCTTTAAGCAACTGTAGTACAATCCTAAAATTATTCAGAAAATTATAGACTTCTGTAATATAGTATATTCTGTGATAATATTATTGTTACAGTTTAATATGAGTATTTTGTACTCTGTATTGTATTGTACATACTATATTGTATTATACCTAAATAAAGTGACACGAGATCTAATTAAAAAAAAGAAAGAGTCAGCAATTTTAAACAATTCTACGTTTCTGTACTTCCCTTAACAAGTTAAGAAGTACATACAACCATGACACAATAGCTTGCAATGCGTTACTGTAGACTGTAGAACGTGACCACGACCAGTCATGACAAACCACCATAAAAAGCCAATAAAATTGGTAGGGAGAGACTGAAAGAAAGGGCAGCCCAGTGTTCCGGAGTCAGTTTGCTTTGACATTCCCTAATCAAAACAAGAATTCTCTTTTTCCTCGTGTTTCCTTATGCTTGTTGGGTCAGTCATAATTTTTAAAGGGTTCGAAGGATTGAGTTTCCTAATAATTTATCGTCCCTTCATAAGCGTGACCTGTTACGAACGACAGGAATTTTTATAGTTTCCAACAGCATATGATAATAAAAATATTCACCTTATCCTTTGTTCATAATGATCCAAGATAATAAAAAATATCGACGGTCTAATTGAAAATAATTTGCAACAAATTATCTGGAGTCTCAATATATTCTTTTCGATATGATTAGTTCGCATGTAATAGAGTATCGTGCACGTGATAATAATTGGACAGGCAAGGCGCACGTTGTTTTAGTAGCGAATTAATCGCAATCGCCGCGGCTAATGGCAACAGTAACGTTAAGAGGCGAGGAAACAATCGGCCGGATCGGTCGCCGGTATTGTTAAACACGCTCATTGTACTGCTCTAACAATACACTGTTACAGTGACAACATTCAGCCCGGTGAGTCTTAGCCTTCGATCAACAATCCGTTATCACCATTGAAAAATATCCGGCTGTCGTTTTTCTTCTTCTTTTTTCAACTAATTGGACCTAATTGAAATTTTAACTATTCGTTCAAATTTCTTATCTTCAGTCAATGTATGAAATCAATAAGAATCGTAATGTACAAAAATCTAATTATAAATTATGTTGTAGAATAGTTGACTTGAATATATTTGAAGAACATAGTCAGAAATAGATATTTTTCCAGACTAATTTACTGATGATGAAGGTTCATTGGCGGATAGGTGTATTTCATAAGGGATCTTAATTAATTTCTACTTTTTCAATTCTTGTCCTTGTACTAATTGTTTAAAGAAAGTTTATTTCTTGACTTCCTCAAAGCTTGATGTTGGATGTTTATTTTGTGGTCAATGACCACTGGTCGAATATTTCATGGCCATTTCTTTCAAATTGTTTCTAACCATTACCTACAAAAAGAGGAATATGGTATTAAAAAATCAGTAAAAGAACCTGAGAAAAGAATTTCAAAAAGCAGTACAAGAACACAGGAAATGCGGACAAAAGAATGTTATAAGAACATCAGGAATTACGAGCATCTCAGATGCCACACTCCATAAATTAAAAAGTAAATTTAAAATCAAAAAGCAAATTTTCAGAATATTGTGGAAATGTTAAGAATAACAGCTTTAAAACTTAACGTGATATGCAACACGATAATACAGCACGAACAATGCACATCAACTAATAGTTACGGTATCTCCTTCATTGTTTTGATAGTCTATGTTATATCGTTAACAGATTAAGTATTATATGGTCAATGGTACGCAATTTAAAACGAAGCAAGAATTTTGGTTGATTAGATGGTCCAAGAAACGTAAGCTCTTCTATTTCACAGTCGTTATCAGCAGCCTGCCTAAATCACGTAGCCTCGTATTACGTAATCAGTGACATGTATACATATATGACAAGCCTATTTCTCAGAATCGTACCTACATCACGTAGGAAGTAAGTATTTATATTGCTCACGATCAATGGCTGGGAACTCGTGCGCTGTTTATTTGCCCGGAGATTTCGATTCCGATAGCGACACCGTGAAAAGAAACTGGCTCTCAGAAACTTCACCAGAATAAATGCATCGTTGTTCCTCTGAATCCTACCTTCCTAAAATAAAACTATACATAATTTTTAGTCTATTGATTATAATTATTAAAGTTGTTAATAAATCTGTATTAATGTAGGTTCTTAAAATAAATTTCCTCAAAAAGTTATCACAATAAACTGCGTACTTTATTTGACATACTTTAGAAGTTTCCTAGAATCTACTAAAAGAAATTGATACTTGATATATAATACAATGAAATTTCCTACTCAGGGTTTGACTAACCATAATTACATAAGACTATTCCAGAACTGTCTGGAAAATGTTTCAGTACAGTTTTCTTCCAATAAAGGTACTCGAAGCGTACACTTTTTCTAGAAAGCAATGAGTATCGCTTTTAGGGGGTTGAAATGGTACTCGGTACAGTACTCCCGCTAAGTGAAACGAGTCGCAAGGTATCAGAGAATGTTCACTGGGCAGGCGCGTGCAGCTGATGCACCAGATCGATCTTTTCATCCAATGAAACAGGCAAATGTATCGCAGTCTCCGCCCAAAATATGGCGACCGTTTTTCCTTCCCCTCTATCCTGTTAAATGAACATCCCCGATGCTGTCTGTAACACGAAAAACGGAACCTGATCAGAAACACGTTTTTAATGGATCAATTGACTACACATATCTCGCTTTTGTAGTCAAAAGGATTCATCATATTAAAGATTTATAATTCTACAAACAGTTTATCAATCTTTAGTTTTCAACAGAAATTAATTTCTTCAAATGTATGCTTCATAACTTATGTATATATTGATGTAGAATATAATCTAAGTATAATGATTGTTCTTTTTGATTAGAGGAAGCTTTTTACGTGTAGATACAAGCTATGAGAAAAGGTATCGATCCAAACGAACGCGTGCGCGCTGATTGAAACCGGCACAGTGGAAACGGCAACTCTATGGTCAGACCGGGCGCAATGAAATCCTGACCAGGCATTTTCCAATCAGTTCAGCGTTTCTTTCGGCGACCTTAATTCCAGTAGGATTGTAGGTAATGATTATCGTGCAAAACACGGTTGCCTAATATGATTTCTTAAACGCCACCTGAGCATTGGTTACATAATTGCATTTGATGACTCGTGTTGGACCAATTTTTTACAAAGTAGAGCACACCAATATGTACATGTTTCGTGGTGGTGGAGGTTGAAGAATACCGAACAGAACAGGCTCTGAGGAATTTTCACCTCAGGACAGCTGGACAGATGCAATTTTATTATTAATTATGCTGTATATAATTTTATCTAAATTATACTGACTGATTGATGCTTAGGAGTAAATATATATATTTTAATCTCATTGATAAACTGGTAATCCCTAGGAGAACTTAATTTATACTGAAGTCACCTTGTACCCGGAAATTCCTACAACAGCTTGTAAAATTTGACCAATAAATAATATTGCCGTTCAGAACATTATTCTAAATACAATATTTGTTTCATGCCACTCTACCTCTTTACAAACTTGCTGCTGGAAGTATAACAAATAACGCCCCAACAGATCAACAACCATGAATAGTCAGACATCCTTATTCATGTAACTGTTGCTTTTTTCTCCAGTCTCAATAAAAATAATCCACCCAACGCATTGCGTCATTTGTGGAGTTTTTCATACAATCTCCTGCAAAGAAAATTCCCAAAGTCAGTTCATGGGCACTCGATATTGCATTGGAGAGAAATAGCAAGAGTTAGAGAGTATGAAAGTAGCATACGAGAATTTTTGGCTGTTCCAACCGTTGGAGGCGGAGAACCAGACGTGGGAGGTCTCTGATAAGTTGAACGGCGCTGTGGCCGCGAAACTCCGCCTCTGTGCGCCTCCACCCGCTTCGGAACGTTCGCTGGCTCGCTCAGAACGTTCTCAATTAGTTTCAATCTCGGCTGGCTCTCCTTTCTGGCGCACGTTCTATCGTGCTCCCGCTGTTACTCGACGGTTTCCACGCGAATCGCGATACAGTGATAAAAATTGCTATAGCAGTGCTTCAAACAAGCACCTTCTTGGTGAAAAGCTTCCTGGTGAACCAGCTACTGCAACTCAAAAATCTTCTATTCCACTTGAAGAACCATCAGTTTTCTCTGGCTCCCTGGTTTCTGTGAGTTCATTGGCTTATAGTTATATGTAAATGCTTTTAGTGATTTATTTAACCATCTTGAAAGTAATGACTTTTAGTTGTATTAATTTTTGGTAAATTCATGCGGTGGTTTACTGTATTTGTTTGGTAATGCGTTCCCTGTTCTTTAGTTTGAGTTAGTCTTCTGGGTTCTTTCTTGTGACTTGAGTTACATAAAGTGTAATTGAGTAAAATTGTAGTTTTTGCTGGTGGTTCATGAGTCATCCAGACTCAGCTTATACTACTTTTATGAATAGCATAATATGTTTTTAAAATTGGTGTTCTGTATCGTTTGAATGAGATAGATGAAGTAGATGAATGTGCACAAGTGTCTCCTTATGCAATTTAAGAAATTTCTTTGGAGATTGAACGCGAAGAATTCACTGAAATAAGTAGAAAATGTATCAGTACTGGATTCCCAAATAAAGATTACAAAATTATAAATCTGTCCTTCTCCCTTAAGTAAACTATATTTTGTATCTTGACTCCTTTTAATTTTTAGGAAAATACATACAGAATTAGATTCCTCTAAACCTGACGGCGCCGTCGGACGTTAACGACGTGGTCTTTTACGTCATGTGCAAAGTTCACCTCTAGAAGCTCTGGGTCATCATTGATCTAACATTTCAATTTATACTAAACGTTTATGATCATGAATCTCATGAATGAGATGGTTTACTATCACAATACGCGAGTGAAAATAAAAAGGTAGATTTCGTGACATATTATTATTATTGAAATATCTAGAAGACCGTGGCCAGGAACGAGTTTGTAAACTTGATTCCGCGATCAGCAAAATTCCTATGAACTTAACGCGGTGTTTAGTAAACAACCAGATAAATGGCTCTTCCTTCTGCCAAAGGAGATAAGAGGATCTTCTAATTACGTCAAAACAGTCGTCTGCACCTCCATAAATCAGGGATCAATTAACATACACCAATCTTAAGGGATTTCAACAGCAAAATCATTCGATGCTAAATTAATTCTCTGATTTCATTAAACTTCCTACATATCAATTATTTTTTTGTTCCTATTGGGATTTACACATTCTGTTACTACATATATAGACATTTCTTTTTAAACAAAATTAATTAATAGATGCTCGATTTTTAGTCAGAGATTTCATAACCACTGGTTCATTAAATTTGATGTAGGTGTAACAGTTAATTTTCTCCCTATTGAGGCTCAGCTTGTACATTCCACCGTTGCATAATTATTTTTTTTTTAACAAAATCAATTAATAGCTATATCAATTCAGTAAAAAGTTTCAAGATGTCTGTCAGCTTTTTAGCGAGATCAAAGGTGCTTAACAGTTTCAGTTATGTACAAACAGTGAAATGCACGCCTCGCGAGGCAGTCTCGTGCTTTTGCCACGCAATGTCTGTACATAGCTTTACATTTTATAATACTTAGATCTCTCCTACAAATCAAAATATTTATCCATGATGTTCGTAAACATATCTGAATACGTCATGGGGCATATAAATCAATAAATTTCTTAGTCATTTCCCAGTAGAAGTGCTTAATTGTTAACGAAAAAAACGGCCTCGATTAGCATTAAAATGAATAATCAGCGAAATTACACGCGGTTTGATGCTGATACACGGCTAATGAGCTCATTCAGCGATAAAGCGATATGAGTAGCTCCTAATGTACATTCACACTTAAAATAAATGAGTTCGACGGGCCGCGTATACCCTCTTATTGTCAAAATTTACGAGATGTCCGCCGGAGGACGTATGCAGGATTCTCTGTCGGCGGCCGCCGGAAGTCTCAACGACTCCCCCGGGATATACTCCCTTTCCTCGTGCTCGGCTAAGTGCTCAGCTGTTGCTCACTCGTCAACATTCCCTTCCAGAGCCGTGTCAAACTCCTTGTCCCATCGCATCGGCGGCTTTGAGCTTCAAACACGAGTCTCTACGTTGGGAATCGTTCAGGAGCATCGGAGAGATCTCGCTACATTTGTCAGGAACAGGGGTTCCGGTTATTTCGTTGGTAGACGTCGGTTGAGAAGATGTTAGGTCTCTAAAATACATAGAAATTGTCTGATAATGTTTTTTGAACTGTGAAAGAACTTGTTTCTATATTACTTAGTAAATTGGCATTGATTGGACTATTGGACTAGGGATATTTATGAAAATTCATATTTCTAGACTGACAATAAGTCTTGTTTCACAATTCTTCTTTGCTTTTCATTTCTATGCTTTTGCATACTATATGCATTCTATGTGCATTTTTGCACATGCATAAAAATTCACAGTATAGCGATGCTCATGGTAAGAACTACTTTGTGAACTAGCTTCTATGTTACTAAATTACTGAGAAATGAAAGATTCTAGACTATGTTATAAATACATAAAAATCTCCATTTCTAAAATACAATTTCTAATTCTTTGAGCGTTTAGTTTATAAAATGAACTTGTATCTCCATTTTCTGTTACAGATCGTATCAGCAGATTTCAAGAATTATTTCCACCACCCCAGTGATATTCTGGTGTACCAACGTATCTTCCTCTTAAAGATGTAACATCAAGTATCGAAGGTGTATATAGCTTGTGATCAGTGTCGAACGGTCTTAAGTGTCAGTGCATTTGAAGAATCTTAAGGAAATTTCAGTCAAATCAATTAGAACGTTTTGAAAGAATCAGTGTTAAACAGTGGAGGGCTTGCCCGCCTATTGGGAGGACCTAGCCGTGCAGCATAGTGTAAATGCAGCTGCAGCGGCCAGCATTTTTATGAATTACGACCTGGATAAGTCAAGGATGGTCTCGCACGTCATTCCCGTCGCTGGGGTAATTTTCAACTTGTTAATTTACAATTTATCTATATCTGAACTGATGAACAATCATAAAAGATCATTCATCCAATTCCTACAGTCATATTATTAGGCAAAGAGGTTCATGGTGATAGTGTAGAATCCATAATTGCAAAACGATGAATTTTTCTGAATTTTCGCGGTTTTTCAAATGAACGTTTACGAACGTTCAGCTGGAACGATAGTCGACAGTCGAGCCAGCGTCGCTTATCGTCGCACATGAGAGAAGAAAAAAGAGAAAAGTGGAGGTCGTGATCTCGAAAATTTCGCAACTATCCGATCTGCGTCTTCGCCGAGCATTCTCAACCATTCCCGTTCCCATTTCCAAGTAATTGACGCTCTTCTGTCTCCTCCATTCAAGTTAGAAAAATTCTTTTCCAACAATTACAATCGTCCAGTCGAACATAATCCATGGAGTTTATTGAATAATCCTCTCTTCCATGAATGAACTTATACCTGATTGAGTCCGCGGATCGGTTGGACGTGGTTTAGATTTACAAAGCGAACTGGAGAAATCGATAGAAGCTCCTCTTACTATGGCTGACAGGCTAAATCAGGCCAGTTGTACGAGCATACTCCGTGCTGACTTAAATTAAACCAATATCGAAATTAGAATACGATTATTAGAGGGTGATGCGACGATTATTTTGGGACAGACATGCGAACTAGTTATTGAAAATAAACGAACAGCTGATAAGCTGGAGGAAAAGCAGAGGAACTTTTATCAAGTCAATGATAAGAGAAGTTGCCTCTCACGTCGTCGACCTATGCTGATCTCTTCTCTTCTTTCACAGCCTGGTTTCTATTGCTGGATGTTCGTGCACTTGCTGAAAGGAGCAGAGTAAATTTTTCAGTCATTCTTCAATTTTTCATCACACACTGCAGTACTTTGAATAATTATAAATGGAAAAATAGTATTTGCTTACATTAACAGCCTTTATTGTTTGTTAAAAATCGCACTTAATTGCTTCTAAAATCCATAAGTTATCACTCTTTCGGTATGATCAAGTGCATGTTTGATTGTTTGACAACTCAATGTTTCAATAATACAATTTAGACATAAAGCTAGTAATAATCGGAATTTATCCTTAAAGCCTAAAGTCATTCATCTGCTGGTTTACTGGAGTGATTTATAGGCCCCCTACCTTTATTAGTGTTGAAGTGCAAACAAGCTAAATCATCAGAAACAATAAATCCTCTCCTGTTTGTTTGTTTGTTTGCGAAGCAACAAGGATTCTCTTTAGTCTTTAAGTACATGTATCTACATTTTCCATAACTGAAAAATTATCATTACCACTTCCTAAACTTTCAAGGACATAAGTAATATGTAATATGTTAATATGTTAATATGTTAATATGTATTACAAGGACTTGTAATACAGTGAGCGATTAACATCTTCAATGCAGGATATATCACTTCTTTTCATTTGGTAGAGCCTCAACAAGCTCTCCATATATTTCTACCAGCAAGTATACCGGTATTAATCTATCTAAGCATCCCAAAGTCTCTACCCTTTGAAGAATCCATCGCATGGCTATGCTGATTCCCTTTTTTCACTCGTTCAAAGCATTCATCGGTGGCGACAGAGGCCGAGAAGCTTAATTTAATGGCTGTCTAGCGAATTAACGAGGTGGCCACGTGTCCCAGCTAGCCGACCCGACGGATTTCTCGAGGACGTTTCTCAGTGTCAACCGTTGATGCACTTCTGCAGTATGTCCGACACAGTGCCTGTATATCTTGCTGCGTTTGCAAGCCGCACTTGACAGCTCTAGCGCCACTATAGAAATAATTATGAGCTCAGTGTCGAGCAGATTGTATACCCAATCGGTTTTAATCCCTAGGTCAACGACACGCCCTTTTATTTGGTCAGGTATACGAGTTAGGGAGAAGGATCTTCTTCCATGAAAATTTCCGATCGGTTCCTTTATGTCGTTCTCTGAATTGTATATACAATTGATTAATACAAATAGTTTATTTAGAAGGATTTGCTTTGAAAAAAGTAATATGGTATGATAAATATTGAAAAGAATGTACTACCTCAAGGTATTGGTTGTTTAACGAATTTTCGCCAAGTACACTGGTGGCTCAGTGCAAACTAGACGTCGTAAAACCGGATCGCAAATTAACGATCTAGCGAGATCGTAAGTTTCGCTTGGCATAATACGATGTCACAACACGGAGTCGGTGTTTGTAAGCTTCCGGCGACGGCACTTCAAACATTGCCAGCTACGAGCCAGAAGCCTCTTTGGCCCGGTCTCGTGGATGCGCCGCGTCGTTCACCTCTCACGATTCTCTGGTTCGTTCACCTTTTATCACCTCCTTCTTCCCTTTTGTTCATCGTGTTATTGTTACGTTAAAGAGTCATAACGGTTATTTAGATTACCTATTTCATCATTATTTATTTCAATTGTGTCGTAAATACCGATAAATATTCATATAGCCAGACGCTAGATTACATATGCATATATTACATTTGTAGTAATTTATTTTTTAGCAAAAACTTTTCTTGCTATAAAATTAACTTTCCCGCATTAAAAATACATTCATGGTAACGAACTTCTTCGTGATTCCAGGAACTGCAGCAAGGTAATGGAAATTTGGGAGTCGCAGGGTTGGGAGGGATGCAGGAGACGTCCCACTCATTGAAGATCAAGCAGGAGCCGTTTCAGGTGTCCCCACCGTCACCTCTTCCGCCTCTGCACCAAGGTAAGCGTTTACTTAATCCTGACCAACGAAAAATCGTTGCTGTATAACCAAGCTTCTAAAACCGCGTTGATAATTTTTGAAAGACTTGCTTGACGTCATCAGGATCCCGGCACCAATGATTCCTCCGTGTTCATGGAATCCGAAAACCGCGTTCTAATAATACAAAACGGTGCTCGAGTGTCGCGTGACTCTATACGATGAAAGGCGCGGTGCGCGGGGAAGTGAGGAACGAAAAGACTGGGCCGAGGGTAATCTGAAAGAAGACAGAGATGTTACGACGGAACAACGAATACGTGAAACGAAGAAAGAAAGTCGAAAGTGAACGGAGAGACGGCGGAGAATGATATACCGACGGAGGCTGCGTCCTGATCTCTCCATGCGTCGTTTAGTTACATTCTCTGGCTCGATTACGCTCTCTTCGAACACTGTCAGTGGCTTATCCTCCACGGCTCCGGATTAGAGATTATCACTGATAGAAATATCCTTGCGTATACGACGCGCGTCTCCAGGGGCACCGATGATTTATAAACTACAATCAGCAAGCTGCATTGTTTTTGTATAGATGGTGTATACGCGTATTTTGTTGTAATATGTCGCTGATGGACGAGTTCAGCTATACGTTGGTCGTTAACGCGTCCATTAATCATTCTGCAAGGTAGAAAGAGACGCGTGCAGCGAATGGACTGGTTGTTTACGAACGCGTAATAAATTCGATCAAAAACCGAAGGAGAGTCATTATATCGTTTACATAATCTAGGTATACGAACCATTCGAAAAATATAGTTTCAGGGAAATCGAAGCCGATTTTCGTTACTAGCGGAAGACGGCTTTGTCGGAAGGGGGTTAAAGAAGCAGATAAAACATCGATAAAAGAAAACGACTGCACTCGGGGTTTCGCATTACCAGATTTTTCTTATTCGCTAATCGCTGAAGATAGACGGAGCCTCGTTGAAATCTAAGAAGCTTGGTATCAATATCTCCGGCCAGTTATGCGCGTGTGCATGCCGTCTGATCGCGAAACGCGTCGCAAAAATCATGAGCTCTTTCTCTGTTCGTGTTCGGATAGATAAAGCGATTAGTCAGTCTCAATGACGACGTGGAGGATCCTTCTCGTGGCTGGCGGTTGAGAATTTTGCAGGAGCAACACGAGACAACGACTCTCTGATGGCTCTTCTTGTGTTTTCGAAATCGAGCAGAACCGTTCTGAATGCTTTTGTCGAGAATTATGGTCGCTAATCCGGGAGTGTTGCCCACTCCAACGGTTCACTTGATATATAGGACGACGACGGCGTTTTCCTGAGTCCCATCACCGATTGTGCGACTCTTTGCTCCTTCGGTTTCTTATGAAAAATATTTTAAATAGTTTTTTCAACGTGCATAATAAGAAACATTTGTTTAAAAAGTAATTTCTTACTACTTGACCCTTTATGGACTCATGTAACTCTATTCCGTCATTTTAGTTGTTAATGTCTGAATCAATATCTCGTTCTCCTTGCTTTGCAGATCTTTGGTACGGTACTTGATATTTTATTAATATTTTCCAACTGTAGGTTCCAACATGATTATTGGCTCCTCAAAAAGTTAGAAAATTCTTTCTATTCGGAAGAGTTGTGAGTAGCAGGCATAAATTACGAATATTAGTATATGAATGTCTCGATTGGTGTTCCACATTCATCTAGTGCATTGCCATATTTACGATTATGCGTGCAAATTTATCGGGCCAATAAAGACTCCCCGATAAGACTCCATGGAAAGCTGACACGTTTAATTATGCAGCGCTTGAACGGTGCTCCGATTAGCCGGACTTGTAATTTAGCTTCTTTAGTGCCCTCCAATCACGAGAAAATAAGATAGAAACGCTTTAACATATTCGCTATCGTAATTATACTGTAATACTTGCTTTTCTAAATATAGCTATTTATCTTACTACCTCTGTGGTGTTAGTTCAAGATCCTCGACGGTTTTTAGCCAAAAACTAGCAGATTGGGCCTCGTTTTCATCACCGATAACGCGACCCTGTTTATTTATTCGGAAACCAGGTCGTGGACGTAATATCTTCGCACGTACTCGAGTTAAAATAGATCTGTAGTAAACAAGGGTACGGCTCTCTGTATTAATCTTTGGTTGATAAGGGAATCGCTAGCGTTCACAATGATTACGTAGATGCATAATTTTCGTCGGGACCTTACATAAACTTGACCGATCAAATTGTACAGCATAATCTCAAATTAGGTCATTACTTTACAGTTTCCATAGAGGCCCAGAGCAGATAAGAAAGGTGGAATTAGTACTGTACAATTAGCACTTGATTTCCTTATCGGCGTCTAAACCAGATGGATTCTTGGCTCTTTAGAACGATAAAACGATTAAAATGACGGATAGTCGATTGCAAAAGCGCTACGAAAAAGAAGATTCGAGATAAATACTCGACGACGAACCAAGTGGCAAGAACATAGTCGGGCCCCCTGACTATTATCGCTCAGTTTCCGTTAGGTAATCGTCAGCATTTGTTTTCGACTAGATCTGGTCCAGAGTAGCTTCTTCCTTTTTCCAAATCACATATATTCGGTATAATAAACATGATAACGCGACAGGTCGCTGTTAGAGGGGAGAGAGACGAGCAAAGAAATTCCTTGCATCCTCAATGAGAGGAAAATCCACCTCCACGAATCAAAGTGAATGCTGTTGTTCTCTTCAATTCTATATGATCAAAAATGGACGTTGTACTTCAATAGATATTATTTCTATTCATTTTATCCTTTAATATTCATTTTTGCGTATTCTACGCTTTTTACGAATAAATTATTCCAAAAGAGAAAATATTTGAAGAGATAAAAACGTGCAGAAGAAGTGGAAGAGTACCGTAAGGTTAAAAAATCTGCAAAAGAAAGCATGACTTAAACGAAGAGATCAGAATGGTCTTTACTTAATACATAGTAACTACGAGAAATTTGATCCCATATTTACTTCCGGTGTTATGGACGTCAGGGAGAAGGAGGATACCAACGAAGATGCGAGGCCTAGGTTAAAGATTGGCTCATGCGATGATACCACAAGCTGAGCTATCGTCGCGCAGATGACCCCATGCCCCTTGATTTCAGTTCTATGTTATCCTCCTAACTCCTTCTCGTGCAAGGAATCCGCATTATTTTAGGCTTAGAATAATATAACTCCAATTTTTGATAAATTCCGATTGATACTTTGAACGTCTTAAAGAATTCTGAAAAGAACATGTTTTAGGTTAAGTCATTGTACGCTTTCCATTAAATGGTAAAGTTTATTACTTACTTGGTTTATTTGGAATTTGATACTTGAATCTGAAGTATCGTTATATTATAAGATTATAAAATATGTTTCGAAGTTGATGGTATCACCATGGGCAGGCACGTGCTCATTACTGCTCATCCATGGTAGGAGTGGCTACTCCAATGGAATCCCCCTATTAGCTGGGTCATTGAACACGTGCCTGACGCCCTCTAATGCTTGCCTTAGCTCGCTATAATCGTCATGATATTTGATATTAGAGAAGTATGACTTTCACCTTTAATGATCATATTACCACCATATTACAATTAGCTAATCAATTAGTGTATGATATTATTCAGAAAGAAAGAGGATACATACATGTGCAAGTATGTATTTCATCCAATTACAATATATATGTAATAATCTTCCATATACATATTTAAGGAAAATCTCTTTATATACTTTTATATCTTATGTATACTAAACGAATAAGTTTTTAATAAGTTTAAAGGTAACAGAGGTTTTTTTTAGAATTAGAGCGTAGATTGACCTGATCAAAGAGTAAGGAGAAAGAGGCACGCATGGCGTCGACGGGGACAAAGGCGTGCGATTCGCAGCGTGATGTCACGGCGTATTGTATTTCGCTTATCGGCGCCGATTCCTCGCGGAACCCGTAGCATTTCAGGAATGCGAATGCCACGATTTTCAGTGCGACAACGACAACGAAGACAACGACCTTCGCTTCGAGGATCGCCTTTGTTTCAGTCTAATCGATCCGCATCACCTTTTTCTTCTCTTTCCCATTCTCTTCATTATTTTCTACACAGATGAAGCAACAGTTTTTTCATCATAACGCTCTTTACAATTTGTCCAGGTGAATATTTGATAAGGTGTGTAGCATTGATTTTGGCGAACAGTGGTAACTGAAACATGATCAACGTTACATATAGGAGACCTAATGAGACAGATTTATAACCTAGTTAATCACTGATTTTCCAAGAACTCGTGAACTCGTTTCACAAATCTGCAGACGTTGTTAAATCATCGTTACAAACATACCATGGCGAAGGCCACCAATTTTCGCAAGCCTAATTACGTCACGGGTTTTCACAACAGCTGCATTTTTCTGCATGCCCTATTGCGAAACACGTTCTGCTTCCTACAGTAATCTACTTATAAGACACCATAAGTGACATCATCTTTGGTGCATGTTAAGAAAATTATTTCTACAGTGGTCTTCTTATATGATACCATAAGTGTCACCTTTAGTACAAGCTAAGGAAATTATGCTTCAGTTCCTTTTCTATATCCAGTGTTTTATACTGGACGATTGTCTGTCGTAGACGACTATGAAACAAGGGATCCCGTGACGAGAGCAGATGTGGTCTCGTAGGTGTCGCGTAGCAGAGGATCTCCAGTTGCAGTCAGGTGTGTTGGCAAACGTTTCGACGTTATCGCGATCTCGTCGCTCGTTTATGCACCTTAGATCTACACATAAGAGTCCACGAGCCTACGTAGATATGTTAGGCTCCCCATAGGTCGATATCAACTTGTCGAACTTGGGACACGTGATCTGTAAAAGATGACGTACAATCTGAAGTCTTCAAGAAGATAACAGATCATATACAAATAGTTCCTCGTTGATTATAACTTTTTCTATATTTTTTTTCTTTAGTTTCTTTAGCTAACCCATCAAGGATTAAGTAGCGAAATAATGCGTGAAAGTTGCATAATTTCAATTTTATTTCATAAATGTAGAATTTAGAAAGGAGAGATAGAAATTCTGGAAATTCATTTTTATAATTGCAATGTCGATCCATTAGAATTCAATAATGTGAATTGACTGAAAAGAAACATCTTTGGGTCTGATTTTAATTATTTTTCTCCAATTTTTTCTTTTAAAATATGTCCAATTATCGAAATAGCTAAAATATCTGACCGCCGCAATGGTACCGTAGGAAATGTATTACCATGTTCCTGCTATGGAAACATCATTGTGTCCCGAACGAAGAAGCTTCTCCGCGCTGAAAATCATACACCCTGGAGGTCTGCGTTAGTGGCATATCATATTTGCCTGGATTTGCATAGCCTGGGAACAGATGTTCCCGTTCCTAGTGGTTCCGATAACAATGTAATCGATCATTTACTGCAGGCTACAATGGACCGGAGTAAATTGAACAAACCATTTTTTAACTTAATTTCGAATATTCAGTTCGCTGTTCTTTCTCTTATTGAAATCGATCTGACTGAATTTGCGAAAATTCATACTCCGCTGTTTTTCCTTTTGTTCAGAGCTTCTCTGTTACCCGCTTTATCCTCTTTGTTGCGCAAGTGCGGCGTGCTTAACTTATCGGTGTCTAATTACGGTTTCAGTTACATGTGCCGCGGGGCACCGGTGAATATTCGACACCATGCACGTACGCACTCCTTTCCTGACTCATGTCTCCGTGTTTTTCACTCAATTTTCTTCCATCACTGAGGCCTCTGGCACTCAGTCATGCAATTCGCACGATATGATTTATACAATGGCAAATGTAATCTGGTAGCAACCATGATTCTTGTCATCAATGAAGTAGATATAAATACGTTTACGGTGAAAGAGAAAATGACGTAATTTTTACTCAAGGGCACGCAGCGCACCTTGGATGATCATTTCTTCAAACAACTTTTATCGTCGACGCTCGAGTGTCGCCCAGCGAATTCCTTTCAAAGGTCCAATTGTTTTACCTCGAC
This sequence comes from Bombus sibiricus, assembly GCA_014737505.1. NCBI lineage: Eukaryota > Metazoa > Arthropoda > Insecta > Hymenoptera > Apidae > Bombus > Bombus sibiricus. The sequence goes on along the minus strand of JACXIM010000119.1, from coordinate 4,516,373 downwards.
TGAGATTTCTTAGAAGTCGTGCCTGTACGTAGATCGATCGAGCCAGTTCCATTGTTCCAATTTCTTGGAAACCGTGTCTCGAATGAAAATCATCTAGCCTCTCTTTTCGCCTTCTCTTATTAACTCCTGCTCTCTTCAAAAAATTACCAAAAATGTTGCTTTATTTTCTTCACGTAGATAGTCCTTGGTCATTCGCAGATTCTCCTACAAGAATTTCTCTGAAGTTAATGATCTTGTCATGCAAGCTATCCTCAAGGTCATTCGCTATATCACGATATTTAAACGATACTTGTGATATTTTCAGTGAGCAGCTTCGTATCAGAGATGCAGAATGGCTGTATCGGCGTGTCGAAGGAGCTGGACTCCACAGTGAGCCTCACGAGAGGGCTGACATCGCACCACGCCTCCCTGACTCATCATCACTCTCACCATAGTCTTCACAGCCCGAATTCTGCGGTGTCTATGCACTCCACAGGTTCCACTCATCATCACCTCGATGAAAAAGGATCATCCCCGACCGGAGCTCTTCACAGCACCACGAACAGCAATCCTTCGACACCGTCGACACCCTCGACGCCTACCACAGCGGCAGATGGGTCCTCCACAGCGACTGGAACAGGAAATACAAGTGGTAGCAACAGCGATTCCGCCAGCAAGAAACCTCCGTACAGTTACGTCGCTCTAATTGCTATGGCGATTCAACATAGTGCTCAGAAGAGGGCAACCTTGAGTGAGATTTATGCTTACATCACTGCCAGGTTCCCATATTTTCAGAAGAATAAGAAAGGTTGGCAGAACTCTATTAGGCATAATCTGTCCTTGAACGAGTGCTTCGTGAAGGTTCCTCGTGATGGAGGTGGCGAGAGAAAAGGAAATTTCTGGACTCTCGGTTAGTGGAATTTTTAGTCCAGGAATAGCGGCAGCTGGTCAATTCTGATACACTTTCGATACAATATCTACTTTTAGATCCCCAATACGCGGATATGTTTGAAAATGGTAATTACAGAAGACGTAGACGCATGAAGCGACCATACAGGAATGCACCGTATCATAAACCGCTATTTGGCGATCCTTTCTCTCCAACACACGTTCATTTAGGTCCTAGGAACCTGTTTGGTCACTCTCCGCCATCTTATGCTCCGTCTACATACCCCAGATACGACACAAGGTACCATTAATTATCACAAAGTTTTTTCATTATTCATTGTTAATTATCTCAAAACTTCTTCACCATTTATTATTAATTATCCCAAGGCTTCCTCCTATCATTTATTGCTAATTATCTCAAAGCTTCTTCACCATTTATTGCTAATTATCTCGAAGCTTCTTCATCCCAGTATTAAATTTCAAAAACAATCTCTATTTGTGATTCCTAGTGCTTGGAGTCTTCAGCAATCTCAGCTGTCCTACAGTCACTGTCAATCAGTAAGTAACAAGTTCTCAATTAATCTTCTGAAATTCTAAGTTTCACACTTTTGTTATTCAAAAAGTAAAAGTATAATTAATCAATGTCCCCAATTTGTTCGCAGCTTCAGCCACAGTTGCAGCCAATGCAGTCTATGCAGATCCCAACCATGAATGGCTACAGTCAATTAGGCACCTCGTTAAGTGAGTCTCTTCTCTAACCAGCAGATTATTAGTACTTGATTTTGTGAAATGCTCGACGACCAGGCAAAGCGTTTCAAGGCAATTATTTGGATGTTCCAGGTGGAACCACGAGTTCCCCAGGTTCCATGGGTAGTGGTTCCTTTGGTAGCACCTTCGCTAGGAGGCATGACGCCGCCATGACCCAGGAAACCGTACCTGCCAGGTGCTATTGGCCAGAAAGTAATTATTTTCAATCAGTTTTGCCTTTTGCATTTTAATTTATTAATTATACTAAACAAGCATGATTATTGTGGATTTTGCATGTATTTATGGAAAATTTGAAGATGCACATATAGTGACTATTAAAAGTATTTGCACATTTTCCAATGAAGAATTTCGTTTATCAGTTTCTACGCTCCATTTTCATAGTGTCAAATTGTACCGAATGTTAGAAAATTTTAATTTACTCGAACTTAATTAGTATGTAAATAGTATAATACATACAATAGTTTGCAAGTATTTCCTTTAGCCACTACGATTATATAAAATTGTATAATGAAATCATTTTTTGCAGTGATTTTCTTGTTCACCCAAAGAGACTGAACGAGACAAGTGTCTGTTTCTTTCTTCTGTTCTAGTGGTGAACGTGAAAGAGGAGCCGGGAACCGTGGCAGTATCTAGCACTAGCGTGGGTGGTGTGGGTGTTCCTTCAGGAATGATGGGATCTACAACTCCAACAGGAGTTTCTACGACCGGATTCGCGCCCATGGAGTTTCAATCTCGGTCCAAGTGCTTCATGTGAATCGATCCACCGTTTGCACCATTGTCACAAGCCGAGAATCTTATCGGAGTCCCGAAGGATCATCCTGTGCGTCGTTTCGGCGACGTTAATTAGGCTGAGCTTCGTCCGGATGAGGTGGTAAGCAAGAAGAGTGGAATGTTGGAGTGATACCTTTTACTGGAAATTTCTGTGGGTCCCGTGGTGATGCTGAAGAGAAGCTGAAGCTGGTCTATAGTGATAATTCTGTCTCAGACAAGCGTGAAAGGTTTGTTCCACTTAAAGCAACGAACATTGCACCCCTGTCCTCGTGTGTTTTCGACTGCTGCACAGTATTCGATATTTAAGCGAGATGAGGGACCGGTCCGTGCCTCGTTAATTGGTTTCCACAAAAGAAAAAACGAATTTGCGAGGAGCACAGATCTAGAATTAACGATTAACGCGTAGCTTAAGGCGCATTCGCGATACAGGAAGGCACTCGAAGATGTTTTCTTTTATATATATGAATAACTAGGTCCATGTAGAAGCAAGAGATAAATGTGTATCTAAACATGTAAGTCGCATAACGCAATAGTTAAAAAGAAGAAAAAAAAAACAATTTCTCTGCAAGACTATTCGTCAGTGTACATATCTAAGCCTAAGTAGTTTGATTAATTAACTGTGACCTATTCCAAGAACCCTGGACACACGTGGCAGCTCCTGTAATTAGATGGAAAGTCGAAAATAAATCTCTATTATTTATCGTCTAGTACTGTCACATGAGCATCATTTACCTTTCATTATGATATTCTATTCCAAATGAAATATAATTCTAGTTTTATAACTCTTACTCTCTAAAATATCCTATATCATTCAAGATATTTTTCATAGTTAATTACAAAAAGATTCCCTACAATTTCTTTATTCTTTAACTAAGTAATCACCATGTTGTCCAATTCGTAATAATTCTGCAAATGGAAAAGCATAATAGATTCATCATTCGTGTCTATTTTGATTCTATTTCGATTCGATATTCAGAACAAAAGTATAGTCGCTTCCTGTGATTCAGTGCGAGCCCCTGGGCTCAGAATATCCCTAGCAAAATGAGAAAAAGAGCGGAAGAGGGAAAAATAGCCAATGGCCAGCAATGGTGATGTTTGCGTGGACGAGGATGTTTTACAAACACGGTGCGCGTAGCTGAGCTTTAATATTCTCCGTAAAAGAGAGGCTGGCCGTGCACAGCCAGTCAACACCGTACGTGCATCAGCGCAGGAATAGCACGTGCACTTTATTTTTCGTCTGGAAATCGATCGTACGGCCACGTCCCTTCTCCACGCCCGCCTCAAAATAAATCTTGCTTGCTCGATGGAAAAGAGCACGCTTGGCATGAATGGAATGGACAGAAGTCGTCCCACTTGCATCATTGTAGCTTCATGTTGCTTATTGGGGTCCTCACAAATTCCATTCTTTTTTCACAATTTCATATTGTTGGCTTTCATCTAATTAGTTCGTAATTCTTTTGCTGTTTAGGATAAAATGCTCCAAATCATAAATTGGTTGAGCACTGCAATAATATTTGTGATATTAATGATATAATTTCGTCTATATCGAAGAAGATAATTATAATAATTAAATTGAAGTGTTAAATCTTCTATGAATTTCTGAACTTCCTTTTAAAACATACAATTTTTATCTGACATTTTTCTTATTGCTATTTTGTAGAAGATATATTTCACTAATATAAACTATGGGGAGGGTCGAGTCATCATACTGACTCTCCTATTGGTTGGACGGGACAGGTAGAACATCTGTCTCTTCTTTGTAAAAGAACCACCATGGAGACAGATAGGGATACCTAAATTCCCATTGGTTGGCTGGGGCAGGTGAGACTAAAAGGAAGGGAGGCTTTATCTACTATAGGAGGAAACCTATTCTTTCTACCTCTAAATAGCAGTCTGCAGTTATTACAAGAAAAATGGTGTCTCCAAGAAAATAAAATAAGCCATCCATCTGTCCATGATAGAAAAAAAAGTATACAATAGCTAAATCTTACAAGAAACTCGAAACATAAACGTCGGCTACTGTTCGGTTCACGCAAACAGTCTCTATAAGCAAACACTGACGTTAATCATCGGTGGTTCCCCTCTCCGCGGAACGAATCCACCGGGAGTCAGGTAAATCATTCGTGGTGTTTCTCTGTAGGCTCGGATTACAGAGATGTGGCCGCGGTACTTTACAACGGGACGCAACCACCGTACCAGTTATTATTTCCCATTGAATCAGTTCTAGTAAACTGACAATTAGAGAGACAATAATTTTCTTGATTTTACGACCGACATGGCTTGTAATTGTTGGCTGACGTTGAAATACACTCGTAAACGACTCGGATTGAACTTCGTTTCGAGACACACCGAACTACTGGCAGTTTTTATAACATATGAAATTTGTTAACTTTTAATTTTTCTAATTTAAAAGCTACGCGTATATAAAGTTAATGCATATTATATTTTTTACTTAGACATACATGTTTTAAGACTTGTGTGCATTGCTGGGAGCTTGATTAACAGAATGAATTGTTATCAGAATTGTTAACAGAATCATATGTTATCAAAAAAAGTTATAGATGCGGTGTGCAATAGAATGATTATTAGTCACGGCTTAGACTAGCTTAGGAAATTAGTTAAAGCCGAGTGGATTAAATTTTATGTGGAAAGTTCATCCGGTTGCATTTTTTAAAGCGTTCGAATGGGGGTTAACGCGGCAGGCAGCCGAAGACAGCCGGGAATTCCTTCGTTTCCGTCGCGTCGAGATTCACACGCACGTGCATCGTCCGTGGCGTGTAAATAGAGGGCGGAGGTGACATATAGCGACAGCCAGAGCAAGCGTGTCGACCATTTAGGCGACTATTAGCAGCTTCACGGCCTCTTCCACGCACGTGCGACGAAGGGAACGCTTGTCGCCTCTTGCTGCCAGCTAAATTGTTCGATCCTGCGTGTCATTGACTAGCACATCATTATTAGTTTCATCGTTTTATAGTAATAATAAATGTAATCTCCCAAATACAAATAGTAGACATGATGTTGTTTGATTCAAGAACAATAAAACACTGATGGAACAGCATGTTAACAGATGAATTAATTTATTTAATTTTTTAATTTATTAACTCACCAGAATTACAATGTCGATTGAGATCAGGAATAATGGAACACTAGAGGAACAGGAAGTCAGTGGGTGAATAAATATATATTGATTGATCTATTTAATTTCAAATTCGTTTTTAATTGATTAACTCACCAGAATCAGGAATTTATATTTCTATGGGAAGGAGAATGAGCAGGAATCCCGGAAGACATTGGATTTTGATCGCACCCTTTTTCTTCTTTCAAGTTCAAGCCTTTATTCTATGAAGGAATAAGCAAAGAAGGAGAACGTCGAATTTTATTGGAATGATTTTTGTCCATCTATATTTGGCTCCGCCTTAAGAATTACCCGGCTCGTTTACGCGGTCGTTAGAGTGGATTTAACTGGACGAAACGAGGGAGAGTGTGTCAGATATCGTTCGACCGACTTCTGGTAATCCTCGCGCGGAACGGACGGCAATAAATTCTCAGCGACACTGGTTGGAGAAGAGGGCCGGAGTTACGCGGTCCATTTACTCCTCGAGGCGTCACCTAAAATCAGTTAATTATATTCTAGATACCCGACCACTTGGCCTAGTCCAACTGATATTATTTGCAACTTAAAACAAATAAATATGAAGGCTACAGGTGAAAAACATGATAAGTCACGTTTTCGGATTTTTATAGAAGGGCAATTTTAAAATTCAATATGTTGTGAACTAATTTTACATTTATCAGTTATGCAGACTAATAATAATCAAGTTAAGATAATATAAAAAACCCTAAACTGATATATTGTGGATTTACCATGTATTTCCAAAAGACATATTTTCGAATCTATCACATTATTCTTCTTTTTCAACTATTTCACGTTAAAATACTTCTTCACCGCCAAATGACATAATCAGAAAATGAACAAAAACGGACTTATCATACGTTTCACATATAATTATCTTTACATTATCATTATCTTATTTACATTATCTTATTTAGCATAAAAGTTAACTTCCAATTAACAACTCCTTAATCTATCCTAATTTCCTATGAAAATATATTGCAATAATAATAATAATTGCGGTGTTAATCTGTGAAACTATATAATTTATTAAAGAAGTTATCTATACACGTTTCTAATATCCAATGACCGATTAGTCAAAGGGTAGAGGTCGGAACGCAAAAATCGCAAAATATTCCAGCGGCGAGCATCCAGGGAGGAAGGAGCGCCTGGCTCTTACAAAGAGCATAACGACGCGGACAATTTGTAGCAGAGTGTCAACGAAGCCGTTTCTATTTTCGAGACGACGCGCGCGGCTACCTTCCCGCCCCGTTCCCTCGTCTTTCTCTGTCTCCACCTACTACTGCATCGTTTTTCAGCTTGTTGTACCGGGTTCCCCGGGTGTCGCGTAAATTTACACGCGATTAATCCGTCCTCGTGGCCATCTCTTGTTATCCAGACACGCGGTTCCTCAATCTACTTTCGACTATAAAAATAACAAAAATGCAACAAGACACGCAGATAAATATAAACTTTCTAATGAAAAGAGGTTACAGTAGTTCCAATCTTTTAGTCTCCTTCGACCTACTTCCGTTTTCAAGATCGCTTCAACTTCATTTTAACAACTCTTTCGAATCTTAAACACTGCATAGACTTTGCTGTTCCGTCTACTTCTCTTCTCTTTTATATCTTCTTTAGGATCTGCAAACAATTTTGCAAATAAATGAGTAAGGTTCAAGCGCCATACAATGAAAGTAGAGATGGAATACGATAGTTCGGGCCTTCTTCGAGCACACATTGTGCTGGAGAACGTCGGGGCACGTACCAGTCACGCAAAATGTATCTCTTTCTCTTTCTACAGTGGCTGACGACACGTACGCGTGCATGAAAATCGACGACTATTCGAGTTTCAAAGAGAGTTAACGTGTTCCTCGCTTATAAAGTGTTTGGATTATTTTTAGGATCCTTTAGTGGAGAGCTTGCTCAGCATGGAAAAAGTTATAGATGATGGTGACGTCATTGAAAGGAGATACGGAGATTGACAGGCCATTATTCTCTCATTGGGATGTTACTTGCACTACGAATAAATTGAAAATTTATCGTATGTTAGTTTTTAGGATTAGAAATACTTTCGTTGTAGTCTTTTACTCTTCACGATGCTAAGGAAACTTAAGGATGTCTATCTGCAAAATGAAATAAAGATTACATTACTCTGTTATATGAACAACATGTATATGTATATTTCCTAAGTTCCTAAGTATCGATAAATATGGTACCTCTTGGGAGTGGGCAACGATGGCTGTGGAAAGAAATAGATAGAAACTTATGTGAATGTTTTGTTATATTACAATATATATAATTCTCAGTACATGGATAAAGTCTGCGTGTACATGCTGAATATTGTGCATGATAGAAACACTCGCGCACAAAAACGTTCTTCGACGGTTTCTTTTCTCTTTAATACTTGATTTTGTCTAAACAATTCTGGTCGGCACGCAAGGAATGATTAACAGGAGACTGGTATTCCAATCGACAGGCTAGTCTTCCTCGAGGAGGTCGTCGTCGAGATTCACACCCTGAAACAGAAAATATATTTTTCAGCGTTGCCATTTATCATCTACTTTTATTCATAGAACGTTTGGATAGTAGAAAAAAAGTAATTTAAAAAAGCTTCAATGTATAAGAAAATCTACTGTTTTAGGAACTTTGTATTTTCTTTGCTCTTCTTAAAAAATTTAATCTTTATTAGATTAATAGATACTTTAATGAATATTGTATAATATGAAAATATGATAATTGAGCGAGAGAAATATTTGCTGTCTAAATAAAGAAAGCGTGATAAAACAATATAAACGAGGGAAAGGGTACACAAAGAGGGATTCTGTACACGAATGTTATGGCAATAAGGCTGTAAAGAGAATGAACCGTGACTGGCGCAAAGTCAACAAACTTTATGGCTTCGTAGTTCCCTCTTCACTCGCTGATGACTCAAGAATCCTAATAATCGGTGTTTAGAAAGAAATTAGACGAGGAAAGAAAATATGACTGAAAATATCGCTATCGATTTTTATCTTAAAACAAAAGGCTCGAAATTCTCCACTTTCGCGTTACCTGCTTACGGTTTCTTTCTTACTTTTATTTCCGCGTGTGTGTTTCGCCTTTCTTTGCTTTATTTAACGTGGTGTTCGTTCTGCTTGATAGGTGGAACGTGTTCACATACATCGGTCAAGATCGATATATTGCCACGCATACACTCGTACTAGATGCGTGTGTGCGTACCACGCTTGGTTTCAGACTGTTTTAGTAATGTAATACCCTTCTAGAATTACGCGTCTGTATTTAAGGGTATTAAAGCATCGTCTAGTTACCCTCTTTTGTTCCCCACCCATGTTGTTCTTCCGTTTGACCTCGATTCACCCCTACCAGGCCCCCTCATGATTTTGATATCCCAATTAAAATAACTCTATTTCACAACTTAATTAAGTCTGTATAAAATAAATAAAAAAGTAAATGTACTTTTATGCCTGTACACTTACTTTGTGTATGTAGAAGCACTTATATACGGACAGCATGCACAAGGTAAAAAATGTTGCATGAAAAAAGAAAAACTAATAGAAGAAACACATATTGGTAGTAACACAATGGACTTACAGTAGTATCTATAGTATCATCGATTTCAAGATCGAGATCCAGATCGTCCTCGTCCATGGTTAATGGTCTAGAGCTGCTGGTGGTCTTCGTAATCTTCTCGGGAAGATTCGATTTTCCCGTAGACGATGGGATTACCTTACCAATATCGAGATCCTGTAGCCTATTCATTAGAATTTCGGTGGTTGATTCTTCTGCTTCGTCAGTTGTACTTGTAGCCGCTTTGTAGGTAAACCGATTCGCTTGTTCAGCCGCTAGCATCTCCTCGAATGGATTTCGTTCGACATTCGGCTATAATAGACATATGAAATCGCATTAAAATTCATTCTATGTTTTGCAATATCACAAATTACTGAAATATTCCGAATTTTTAAGAAGAAGGTAAACTCATTCTTACTTTCACAGTCGGGAATGCAGATGCCGGAACCTTTTTCTTACTCTCCTCTCTAAGGAACTGTTCGACCTTCAACGCTTCTCTGTATCCAGGGAACAGGTTTTCATACTGTTCAGGATCAGCCAAGCTCTGTCCAGCTTTCTTGCTCACAGACGAGAGTTTCTCCTTCCATAATTTTACAATTGATGAAACTTTACTAGGAGCGTACGTTCGTGCAAAGAACGCAGCCTCTGGAGTTCTGTCAGTTTTTATAAGAATTTCCTGACACTTGTCGAGGTCTCGAAGGATAAAATATGACAAGAAAGAAATGTTATTCTTGCCCATATCATAAGCGTCCGAGCCTAGTTTTCGAATCATACTCGCGTTTCCTGTACTTGTGGCAAGCAGTAGGAGCCCACCGAAATCTTGCGCCTGATGCAAACATTCTTGTGCTAAGCACAATTTTCCTTTCTGAGTGGCGAGAGACGCCAATTGCCGCCATTTTTGCTGACTATTCGCTTCCTTTGCAAGCGAATGCGCCGTTGCGAGGTCTCCCAATGCCAGAGCCAATTCAAACCTGTGTTCTGGATCCGTGGACACAGCCAATGCTTGTTCTTTGAAACCCTACAGTATTTTAAATGTTAATTCTTCAAATAAACAAAGTGTTAAGCAAGAGATTGTCTTAATAATACGAACTTGTTTTTCCAAGAAATGAGCCACTCGCGTACGATGTTCCTTGGGAACCGTGGGAAGAACTCTGTCTGCTGTCTCGAAATCTTTTCGCATAACAGCAGTCTGGTATTCTAATACAGATAATAATAACGAATACGAGACAACTGACAGTTCCTTGTCGCACAGATACAATCTGTTGTCCCTCGGAACATATCCAAGAAGATACATTGGTCTATCTAAGTGTGATACAGTCACAACTTCTCCACCGACGAAATAGTTTATCCGATTTACGCTATTTGTGTAAATGAAGCAGTCACCGACCCATAGACCAGTTTTCACAGTTTCACTCATTTCTGCTACCATCTATAAATGAAATTAAAAGGTTTTAGAATATTACTTTCTTCAATGTAGGCATTAATGGCAGGTAAAATGACAAACCTCAAAAGCATCTTCAATGTCTTCTGAATTTTCTGGAGCATTTGCAACTGCATCAGCATGGTATTTTAAAATAAAGTATTGATCAGATGTAGCTAATGCTACCAGAGAGGCATTTTCGGCCCAATAGACATGTGTAGGTTGAATGTCTATACGACGAACTAACTTAAGCGTGTCCCAGTCGAAAAATGACAGACCAGATCCAGAAGAAACGCCCAACAAGAATCCACCAAAAATACCTGTATAATATAAATATAATAAATTAATAAAATTATATTAGTAAATGAAATACGGCAATTTGAAGAATAATTATTATATTTACCATCAGCACCAAAATCAGGCTTAAAGCTCTTCTTTTCTTTGAAGTTCTTGAAGACTTTTACAGTGGTATTACTTTCTCTGACAGCATACTGACTTGAATCAGCTGCCCAGATGAATTCCGATGCTTGACCAAAGGCTTTATTTCTTAATGCCATAGATGTGTAAATAATGTATTCTCCATCTCCACAAACTACCAGGAATCTTCCATTCGGATTATGCTGGATAGTTTGTGGATAAATTTCACAGGCACCCATGTCTTTGACAGCCAGTGGGAGTCTCTCTCCATCTTGTGTTTCCTCTCCCAAAGCTTTCAAGTTCACTTGCTGTATTTCACTGTGTTTTGCCCAGACGATCTTGCCACCTAATGAATCCATTGAAACTGCAGGCTCCTCTCTACCAACTTTTACTATAACACTACTCTCATCGTAACCAATTGCAACATTGTTTGAGCCCTTTAAACAAGCGATTGCCCATACTCTCTCAAAACCATAATTAAGGGAAGATTCCAATCTGTATGTTCCAGCATGCCATATTCGAACAGTTCCATCTTCAGAACCCGTAAGAATGATGGGCAATTCTGGATGAAAACAAACAGCACAAATATTCTGTGTGTGTCCTTCTAGTGTCTGTACACAAGTTTTATTTTGATAGTCCCAAATTTTGACATAGTTATCGTCTGCTCCTGATATTAAGTATGGTTTGTCTCCACCATGATAGTAATCAACACAATTTACACCTTTCTCATGACCATCTAGTGTGAAATTGGCTGTGGAAGATCCAAGCTGCCATACTTTCACTGTTCTGTCTAATGAAGCACTTGCAAATGTATTGTTATCTTTTGGATTGAATACTACTTGCATTACATAGTGTGTGTGTCCTTCAAACACCTGTTGTGCTATCCAACCTTTTTCCCAATTCCACAATTTGATTAGCATATCATCTAACAAGAAGAAAAAAGAATTAATCAGAAATAAATTATCATTAAAATTTAATAAGTAAGTTAATACACATACCACTACTTGTTAATATAAATGGTTGTGTTGGATGTACTGCAATGCATCTAACATAGTCACTATGTGCCTCAAACGAATGCACACGTTCCAAAGTATTATAATTAAATACTCTAACTTGCATATCATCTGAACCAGTAACAACCCAATTCTTGCGTGGTACAAATTTGGCTGTACGAACTGGTAAGTCACATACTTCAAATGTTTTGGCCAACGTCTGAGTTTCATGATTCCAAATATTAACATTTCCCTGATACAAGGAACAGAGCATCCATGGTTCTGTAGGATGAAGGTCCACGCTCTTTACCCTATCTGACCGAGCGGTCAGTTTTCGCTTGATATCTAACCTCAGTGGCTAAGGGAAAATAAAGTATATATTTATAATTTAAAAGGGAATATGTATCATATCATATGAATGCAATAAAAGGTAATAAAAAATCTTGGGTAAAGCAACTAGTGAGCAATTTTAGGAATGTGTATTCTGTGATTTACATTGATATCACCAATATTGGTTTTATTAATATTACTTTTGTTGGCTACAATTCATCGATGCTATTTTTGACCAATAACAAGATTAATTGGCAATAACTAATAATGACAATAACTAGCATACACATTTGTAAATGCATATAGCTAATATTATTATTACTTAGTACTGCTGTTGATCAAAGTTGGGATAGAAAAATTCTGAATTAACAAAGTTTGAAAACAAAGTCGATAAAACCCATGTTGATGATATGAATGTAACCTGTACAGGATATAAGGACATTTACATTAAAGGTATTATATAAACAACATACATATTACATTAAGAGCAATTATATATCATATTTCTTAACGTAGATTTTTTATTATTTATAATAAATGTTCACGTAAGCGGCCAGCTGTCAAAAATGAAAGAAGCAAATAAAGAAAAAAAGAGTGAGACAATTTATCATTAAATATATTTAAATCGAGTGTATCTGTATTGGAAGCATCTTATATTAATCATTTATTAGAGAAAACAGTTATTAATGATCCAATTGTTCGTCACTGCCACTATAGTTAAGCGCAAACATGTACACAGGAGCGAATGAAAAATTAACTAAATTACGTTATCTTCGTTCCCAAAATACGTACCATTTTGCACTGTGCAACTTATATCTACAATATTGAATAAATTCGAGTCTAATAATGCAGATATGAAATTTAAATCTTCTCCCATGAAGTAACTACGTGGCCCAACTTCTCCTCCACCACACAACCTACACCTCCTAAAAATGGCGTTGATCTAAAGGTTCCTGCACACAGTTGCAGTAATTAATCAGATATATTTAGTGTCGAATGGATTGTTCAAATTAATTGCACTATCGAATCTTATAATAACCTCCTTTTGCACACGTGTTAAATTTATCAAAACACTTGAATATTTGATTATGAGTTTAGTGAGACATTATATGATGTGTTAAACCCTTAACTTACATCTTCATGATGTATCGCTGCTGAACTGTCGATAAAACAGAAATCGTTTACCATATAATTTTTTTACTAAAAATTTTGCAGTCAGTAACCTGTTAGATCTTCCAACGATATAGTAGGAATGGTAATTACCTACTAAATGGCGGTTTATTTGAATCTATTATACAACTTGTAATTTTAAATATGTATTTCATAAATATGTACCTATGCATAAAAGGAAACATTGTAACAGTTTTCTATGTATCTTTTCGTCTATCAAAACCACTCTGTCACAAACTCCTTTCTCGATTAATAACGTATCATGAAGCGTACCTAACGAAGCATGTAAACCACGTTGATAAGATAATTACAGTTGCATTCCATTCTGATTAAACGAGAAAATATTGACAATAAAAGCACGTGCTGAATAAAAAAACCTTATAGAAAGGAGTGAGAAATAATCTGCATTAATACGTCATCCTTAAGATATAGCGATTATATCTCGTATAAAATACGGTTCACAAAATAATTTTAAAATATGTACTTATACCTACACCTACCATGAAGTACTTCTTATTCTTTTTCGGTAAAAGAGGAATATTTACCTCATTATTGACAGTTTATTACATTTCATGTAATGTCGATTTTCAGGTTTCACACTGATCTGTAGAAGAGGGTGGACTTTTATATTGGCGGACAAACGAATTTTTTACCGAAATTGCGAAATTTTTAATAACGTAAATTTGTATGATGGTCCAGTTTGTGGTAGCGATGGCACTACTTATGCCAACGGTTTATACCTGGACTGCGTTAACTATCAGACATTTCAGAACGGTGAGTAACAATGAAATTTCCCTCTTTGCAATTCTAAGCTTCCATGCTTCGTACAATTACGCGAGTTTAGGTCACGGCATACTTAAACATTCACGAAGCACGTACGCGGGGCGTACATGAATTTTTAATTCTATGGAATACCATGTTTCTCACTATACTTGGCCGGAAGCCGCCTAATTCAACGAACAATACCGTATATCCTAGCTGCATGGTGAAATTATTCAAACTTCGTTAGCCTTCTTTTTCTTGCAATTTTCTTGACGTATACTGTATGTACTACATACAGTATATATGTCCTGGCAACATTATTCCTTAACTATAGTAATATAGGAACATGTTAATTTTTTAGTGCACTCCTCAGATATTTCAATAAAGAATAAAAGTTTGAACTCATAAATAAATTGTATTTATATTACTGCTTTGAATTGAAGACCACATTTGGAGAACATGATATATAAGTTACATTTTCTGTATTTTATGAATTCAATATGTTTTATATCATTCTCTTAAATAGTATTATAATAGTATTCTAATTAATAATATAAATATTGATAATAGATTCTATTATGAGGATTAATACTAATTAAATTAAGTTCACATACTAACTAAGCTAATATTATTCCTTTCTGTGGATTTATCAAAAGACTTATATCTTCAAATCTACCAGATTATTTCTTTCTTGAATTATTTCATGTTAAAATACTTTTTGCCAATCACCAAGTGACATAAGAGTTAGAAAATTATCATATTTTCCTATGAGATCTTCGATCGTAAACTACAATTATAAGTAGAATGTGGATATTTATACAAATTCGAACTTTCGTAAATATAATAAAAAAAATGAGTCTTAGACAGGAAATGATTTTTCTTACTGAATATTATATTCGGTACTACACTTTGAATATTTTATATATTTTTGCATGCAATGAGTACTGTATATACATTTATGCATTTAAAATAGTAATAAGTGCATAAATGTACTGTATGTACATTTGTCTTTAAATTTCCCATAAATGCGTAAAAATCCGCAATCTAATTATAAGATTCAATTTAATGAAATTAATAACAATTATTCATAACTTACGTTAAGAATAATATTTACCTTCATACATTCGTACTTTTATGAATGAAAATTCCTTTTCAGTGATATCTATGCATTCTGGATATTGTTTACCGGTGGATGATTACTGCAAGATAAATCTGTTTTATCGGCCGATCTGTGGATCGGATGGGCACACGTACACGAACCTGGAATCACTTTCATGCGTTAATTACAATCGTTCGCAGAGTAAGTAAGACAAATTCTGGGTATATTTACCGTGCCGTTAATACGGATTAAAGTTAGCAAAAGTTGGCTGGCTGGAGAAATTTAGTTGACCAGTCGGACTGAGAGAGGTTTGCGAGACCAGAATTCCAGCTTGCAAACTCTGGCTCGTTGTTACACGCTAATGTCCGCTGGTATTGTTACATTTTCTCGTCTGGTCGCCGACTCTCCTAACAATGCAAACTAAAAATCCCTTATCTTCGAGTTAGTGGAATTCCGCGAACATGAGCAACGTTTCCAGAGACTACTGTCCCTCTGAGTTTCGTTGACCAGGTCCACCGTGGATCTAATGCAATATTAGAATTTAGCTTGAGCTTGTCCTCGTTAGGTTCCAACTAGGTTTGCGGTAGAACTGAAATTGTAAAATGTTAGCTTATTGTCGGTGTTAAGACGATTTATAATAAAAATATCTAATAAAACCTCGTTATTGGTCATTATGAAAGAATAGTTTTCTGATATTCTTACATGAATCTGACAAAAAGAGTCAACGCGAATTTATTTATTACAGGAAGAGCGCATAAATGATAGCGGATTCTGAGACAAATTTATCACATTTTCTTTAACTATTCAATATACAGTTAGTCAGTGTTTCAGTCGGTCGATGAATTTAAATTTGGAAAATGTGGAACAAGTTCAAATGCGGTAAAATAAAAAGTCGCTGCAGATATAATTCAGCAAAACAACCATTCAATTGCGTAATTCATTAATGTGCCAATTATTTTAAGACTGTAACAGCTTTGTTCAGCTCTGATCCGATGCAGTAAAACGTTAAAATTAATATAATATTATCTTAGATGTAACAGTAGCTTTGAGCGGTCCTTGCAAAGTTATGGATCGCTGTTATAGCTACAAGACCTTATCGTACGATTCCAACGGTGTCTGCGCGAATAATGGTTTGACCTATGGAAACGCGGCTCAGGTGAACTGTCTCCGACAGATTAACGTTGGTAAATAGTAACAGAAATAATTATACGAAACCTAACAACTACATATATTACGTATTTCATAAAGAAACGAAAATGCTTTCATCGTATCCGATATTACTAGGATCTTGATCGTTTCAGATCTGAGGATTCTTCATAACGGTAGTTGCACGGTTAGGGAGGTTTATGATATTTATGACAGCGTCGAAAAGATCTGTGACATTGCCAATAGTAGGTTCGAATGGAATCCAGTGTGTGCTTCAGATGGCGTTACCTATCATAATCCTTTTAAGTTTTTGTGTTACAAAGCTCGTGGTAAGTTGTGTTACCAAGTTTTCGTGGCTAGTATTCTTTATTCTTATATTGTATATATTTCTGTTAGATCGAGTAATAAGTTCGTTTAGTTTAAAAAAAAAAAAACATATCAAGTATTCTATCTAATTAAGGAGTAACTTATTTATGTCATTTCTCTATAAACGCATACTTTTCATAAAAAAAATTCAGGTACATTTCAGGTACCTTTATATTTTTCAAACAATTTTGAATGAACTTATTACTTAATTCAACGTATACGTATTATATGCATTTTGTTCATTTTTATACATCCTTAAATTTCTCGTATGAAATGCATAAAGATCCACGCTCTATTATATATTGTATTCTCCTTTTGTAAAGTTTTGTGAAATTAAAGTTGAGAAGATAAATGATCTCAGACTTCACAGACCTTTTCTAATTTGTTTTTCAGATTTGAAGACGTTGTTATCGGATAACGAGTGCGAGAAGAACACGCAGCTCTCGTGTGCTCATCTCAAATCCTCTACTAAGACCTTCAGTGCAAAGGACGAGGTTTGCGGAAACGATGGCGTTACCTACCAAAGTATCCATCACTTACAATGCCACAACAATCAAAATAAATGTCAGTGCTGTCTTGGGAAGACCTTATTTAGCTAGACTATTTGAGTCTATTATCAAATATTCAATGTTTCTCCTTAATTCTCTATGGCAGCGATTTTCAATCTTTTACATCTTGTAACACGCTTCAAGACAAGGTATTGACAGCCGGACGTCTGTTGTTTGTATTTGACAGTCTAAAGTCTAAAGGAAAACAGGTCACTGCACCTGCCTAAATCAGGTATTGTTTGTTCTAGAACTTTTTGTGGCACGCTGGTTGAAAATCACTGCTTTGTCATATCCAATTAAAAGTAGTACATGCTTGTTCGTACGTTTCATTATTTAACAGAAATTTCTAATAAAAGCGCTATGAACTTTTCAAATAACTTGATACAATGAACGATTAATTGTTTAAAACTTTTGTCATTTCTGCGAGATATATACTTGTACCAAACATTTTGTAGCTTCTATACATACATTCTCAGGTTTGTTTCAAACTTTACCAGCGTAATCACGATAGTTGTGTCTCACTACGCTGGCGATGAATTTTCAAAACGTTTTACAAAACACGTATAATATACGCGCAAAAGATTTCCAAGTAGACAAGCACTGTTACTTCATTTTTCTTTCGCAGATTTGTCCCTGAAGCATTCTGGAGCCTGCGTCGACCCTGACGACAATCCCTGCAGATCCATACCCGAGGAAAGTCTCCGATTTCCGGTGTGTGGAAGCGATAACTTGTCGTACGTGAGCCCAGAGGCTTTATGGTGCGCGAAATTGAGGTTTCCAGATAAAAGTGAGCTAATTTTGTTGGGCCTTTACAAACTTCAACCCCTAAAGGCTATCATAAGCGAAATTTCATATAAATTTTCTTCTTATATTACCATCCCATAATGAGACCATAATAATTTTTCTATTCTTTGCCTAATATCCAATGATACTAAAACGCTAATTAATTACTTACATCTTCTCGATTTTACTGATTCTTAAAACGAAAGGAAAAAGTAGACGATTTTCTTTGATGATAGCTCTCAGGGGTTAAACCAGAATATTCAATGCTCCGCGTTTTAAACTGAAATCAGCCATCGAAGAAACCTCGTAATTATTTATGATACGAAATATTCTTTTCAGCAGATTTGACGCTTGTCTACGACGGACCTTGCTAGCGTTTTCACGCGATTAATCCACGTTTAGTTCATCTTGCGTCATCGAGGATGAATCACTCGCCTCTGGTGGATCTTCCTCGAGAAAATAGCTGGAACCTCCTCCCATATACTCGTCCATCCAATACTCTTCATCTTCTGGGTCACCTGTACAGAAAATAAATTGGTATAAAGCGCCGGTACGAATTGAAACGGAAGATATCGCTATAATAGCACCTCCGGGGACCAAATGGCCAGCTGTATGGATCAGGCGGAATTTCCTTCGAGAATTCATTGTCGAAAGTTATCGACGAGCAGGTAGATAGCTGTAGAAGCAGCACAACCATCGTATCCTAATATTTTATTCACGGCTGATGTCATTTGGCTTGCGTGCACATTTTTGTCTGTCTTTCACTCGCCTTTTACGCAGAACAGCGGGACGTTTTAACTGCCTTAAACGCATGTCTTACTTCATTTTTGCCGTCGTGGATGTCCGTGAAGCATCCGCTGGAAGGATTTTTGATGTAATCTTCTGGCTCCTCGTTTAACTGACACGTGTCCATACTGCTGAATCTTCGTTGTTTCATTATTCATCGTATACGCTTGATGTTTCCTGTGAATAAAATTTATAAGATTATTTACTACACATGTGCGGTGATTTATAATTTAAGTGGAATTAAATATAGCGTGTTTTTCATTTACAAGAAAATCTCTACAATTATGGTGTTATAAGGCGAGATATCAGCTTCCTTTATTATTTATTATATATTATTATTATTATTTATTACATACATATAACAAGTAATATGGTGTTATACCATATATTGTATAATGTATACGCTATATAGAGCTGACAAAAATATTAAGCAAGAAGACTGACAATTGGTTTAGGAGTTTGTCCCATTTTCGTGAAGGACATTTAACCAGCTTCAAATGCGAATATTTTTTCATTTTATCTATTCAGATATTTTGAAATGAATACAAACAGCTTTGTTCGTCATCATGTTCGTCATGTAATCATCGCAGGAGATAATCCGTCATCTATGTAATTTATTCGTCATTTTTCCAAGACGTTAGAAAGATATGAAAAAATGCCAATCTTTGATATTAAACATTTTTCAATATTCTATGAATTTCATAACGTCCTCTTTCGATTCGTATTAAACAATCAGTGCAATTCTGCTAGTAATTGAACAATGTTCTTTATTAGATTTCCTTAAATGTTGCTGAGCTGGATCAACATGTATCATAGTTGGCAGATAATCTCTTTAAATTTTATAAAATTGTAGAACTTGCATGTAAGAAGAAATGTCGATTAATTAAGTTTCTAAGTTTAAACTATCAAGTACAAAGAATCCTTGGAATTCCATTCCATAGTTACAATGTTAAGAGATAAATTTCGCAGTCGATTGAATAAAAAATTGCAAATGAAACGTTACACGTTTGTTACATCCGAGCTAAATCAATTAACATGCCAGAGAATTAGCGTGATCATCGAGCTTTACTAGGCCATTGCAAGTCGTCATTTCGTGTATCTGTTCTTGACCCGTTTTCCAATTAAACTTTATCAATCTCTGAGTCCTCTACTTTCAAACTGATAACACGACCACGAATTTTTATGCTAATCTACAATTCTCTAAATATAGTTTAACAGAATTAAGCGAATAGAAACTAAATAGATAGGAAATTGTCTTGCTTATTGATGTTAAATACTATAGAAACTATTATATTATATATGTAGCATAACAATAATTATATTACAGAGACTGTACAGCTATTTTATACATTTTCATAAATTATTCGTATTCGTAATTAATAATAATTGTATCGTATAAATGTAACAATTGTATTCATTTTCATAATTATTTGTATCGTGTTTGAATTGTGTGTATATTTGCATTATTTGTGTGTGCACATTTTCGCATTTCCAAAATTCGCATTAACGCATAAATTGCGCAGTCCAATGGCAAGTATAATCATCGTTCGACCTATCTGCATTTTTTGCGTGACTGGTATTATTTATGTAACCTTGGCTTCACAGCCCGGAAATTGATTTGGTTTGATAATATTTTCTGACAGCCGCACGTACCTGTAACTTCGTCGCACTTGGCTTTGCACACACGAAGTTCATAAGATTCAGTAGATTTCTTATACGCGATGTGTATTTCGTTAGAATGTATTTATGAATGAAAAAATGTTTTTATAAATAATATATGGCAATACAATAACGTGTTAAAAAATATATGGATAATATATGGTGATACAATGACGTGTTAAAAAATATATGGATAATATATGGTAATACAATAACGTATTGAATTATATAGGGATAAGGGAGATAGATAATATAAATAATATATAGTAATATAATAATGTGTTAAAAAATATATGAATGATATATAGTAATACAATAACATGTTAAAAAATATATGGATAATATATACTAATAAAATAAGGTATCAAATTATATAGAGATAAGGGAGATAGATAATATAAATTATATATACTAATACAATAACGTATTAAAAATATATGGATAATATATGCTAATACAATAACGTATTAAAAATATATGGATAATATATGCTAATACAATAACGTATTAAAAAATATATGGATAATACGTACTAATACAATAACGTATCAAATTATATAGGGGTATTGGAGAAAGATAATATAAATAATATATAGTAATATAATAATGTGTCAAAAAATATATGAATGATATATAGTAATACAATAACATGTTAAAAAATATATGGATAATATATACTAATAAAATAAAGCATCAAATTATATAGGGATAAGGAAGGTAGATAATATAAATTATATATAGTAATACAATAACGTATCAAATTATATATGGATAAAGAAGATGAATAATATAATTGATATATAGCAATATAATAACGCGTTAAAAAATATGTGGCTAATATATAGTAATACAATAACGTATTGAATTATATATGGATAAGGAAGATGGATAATATAAATAATATATGGTAATATAATAATGTGTTAAGAAATATGTGGGTAATATATAGTAATACAATAACGTATCAAATTATATATGGATAAGGCAGATAGATAATATAAATAATATATGGTAATACAATAACGTATTAAAAATATATGGATAATATATTGCAATACAATAACGCGTTAAAAAATATATGGATAAGGGAGATAGAGCTACTATGAACACCTACGTGCTATTATCACTTAAACCTCTCTTAACATATACATGGATATCCGTGTAAAAAAGCTACACTATGATTTCACAGGTTTACATTTGGCCAGGGTTATTCATTTCTTGTACCTTCACGCTTTTTTTTTTCGTACCAATATTCCTATCGAATTTTCCATCGTTGAATCACGTTTCTGCAAACAGAACCACGTGTTCTATCAGGTTGGAATTATCGTGGCAGAGATTCTTCCCGAGAAAAATGAGTTTGCGAATTGTCTGCACGCGATCAGGGAAAGAGGTGACCTGCTTTTCGAACTTTAACCATTTAGGTATGTCTCTCAAGTGCTGTTAATTGTGCCTTTGCGGTCGACTATTGCTATTTTTGCTTCCAGGGAGTCAAACAGTGGATATGAAAACAGAAAAGAAAAAAGGAAAAATGGTAGAACGGGAAAATGGAAAACAGATTCTGGAATAAGGCGTCCTCTGATATCTGTTCTTTTATTCCTCGCGTTTTACACGTTAATAGGCGAGCGATTAAGTTTACGATCGGATAGGATGGAATTGCTCGGACAATTAAGCTGTTTACAATGTTCCTTTGTCGGCGAATAAATAGCCTGTCGCGTAATTTGTAATTATATTCGAACGATGGCTTCAGAAAGCCTTCCTTCGATCCAATATTCGACCGTTTTCCGATCGATTTGATAAGAAAAACGCATCTGAATAGAAAAACACATCTCATAAAACTTGATAGACTCTATAATAAATCTCGTCACAGAGTTGTCTTTTCTACGTTTTGTACACAGTGAAATTTTGCACACAGCTACTAGCAGATTTCTTTCACAAAACTTGGACCCGTGTGAACGCTTAACCAACAACGAAAACTAATTTCCAGTTGTCGAATCGACTTTGTACTAAACATAGTAATTAATCGTGGTTGCACACTAATCTTTCGTAAGCGCGGAGATTTCTGCTTGGAAAGGACTGAGAGCCAGGAAACGAACGATTATAGAACCGATTACGCGAAGTAACTCAGAGCCACGTCGACTTCCTGGATGCCAGGCGATCGAGAAGACAAAACCTGATTGGGAAACGGGTATCGGAAGTCTCGGATAGCCGGAAGCCAAGAGCCAAGAGCTAAAGACCAGAACAAAAAGGGAAAGGAATTTGTCCCATGAAACAGACACCGATCTTACATCTTTCTATCCTCGTGGAATAGTTTCCTCTGACGATTTACCGGAGAAAACATTCCCCGATAGATCACCTAGATCACGACTGATCGATAGGTGATCGAGGAAAAAAAAATATTCACCCAGATGGTAGTTGAGCTTGTCCTGGTTAGGTTTCGACTGGGTTTGCGGTAGAACTGAAATCGTAAAACGTTAGCTTGTTGTCGGTGTTAAGACGATTTATAATAAAATAAGACCTCGTTATTGGTGACTATGAAAGAATAGTTTTCTGATATTCTTACATGAACCTGACAAAAAAAGTCAACGCGAGTTTATTTATTACAGGAAGATCGCATAAACGATAGCGGATTCTCAGACAAATTTATCACACCTTCTTTAACTATTCAATTTACGGTTAGTCAGCGTTTGAGTCGGTCGATGAGTTTAAATTTGGAAAATGTGGAACAAGTTCAAATGCGGTAAAATAAAAAGTTGCTTCAGATATAATTCAGCAAAACATCCATTCAATTGCGTAATTCATTAATGTGGCAATTATCTTAAGTCTGTAACAGCTTCGTTCAGCTCTGATCCGAAGCAGTAAAACGTTAAAACTGATATAACATTATTTTAGATGTAACAGTAGCTTCAAAGGGTCCTTGCAAAGTTATGGATCGCTGTTATAGCTACAAGACCTCATGGTACGGTTCCAACCCTGTCTGCGCGAGTAACGGTTTGACCTATGAAAACGCGGCTCAGCTGAACTGTCTGTGACAGCTTAACGCTGGTAAATAGGAACAGAAATAATTATACGAAACCTAACAGCTACATATGTTACGTATTTCATAAAGAAACGACAATGCTTTCATCGTATCCGATATTACTAGGATCTTGATCGTTTCAGATCTGAGGATTCTTCATAACGGTGGTTGCACGGTTAGGGAGGTTCATGATATTTATGACAGCGTCGAAAAGATCTGTGACACTGCCAAAAGTAGGTTCGAATGTAATCAAGTGTACGCTTCGGATGGCGTTGCCTATCCTAATACTTTTGAGCCTTCGGATCACCTGGATCACGGCTGATCGACGAGTGATGGAGAAAAAAGAATGTTCCCACCGAGATGAGGAGCAACGCGTGATCGATGAAACCGATGGGACAAAAGTCTGTGAAGAAGCCTGGGAAGTATAACGGGTGAGAAAGCACGAACGAAAAGCATCGACGGCAAAAGGAGAGCCGGGTAAATAATGTGTCCGCCGTGTAATCGTGGCGTTGCCAGGAAAGGAGCAGTAGGTCACCCGAGATCTCGTCTAGTCCCAGATGCTTCACAGAGCCGGGACAAATAGTCACCATGACCTCCTGCGACATAGCGAACACCTTACCGCGGATTTTTATTCATTTGTGGGACATTTAATTTAACACAAGAATACAAAAAGTAGTAATAATAGTAAAGTATAATAAGAATGGTAATTAAATCGTTAGATGGGACTCGAGTCAAATTGATTTCATGATACGAATTGTTTAGCCGAATTTAAAATTCACTGGTCCGATAGATGCGAATTCCCTTAAGCGAATATCAGCGTATAACTTGAACGCGATGTTGACTCAGTTTCAATCGAGTTCCACCTGTTTTATAGAGTCAGGTTAAATACGACCTTCTGCGATATTCCGACTGATATACCGTGGATTTTTATTCATTTATGGGAAATTTAATTTAACGTAAAGATATATAAAACAGGCAAAGTATCGACTATTTTACTGCGGATTTTTACGCATTTATGAAAGACCTTTATGCACATTTCATGATACAAAAATCCACACAAGATTTTATAATAGGCAGAATGAATTCCTATTTAAATTCCATATGTGCGCTCATGAAGATACAATACAAATCTGTATAAAAATCCGCAGTCATTAACACATTTTCATTATCGAGTTCCGATTGAAATCTATCCGGTTTGTTTAAAAAATAAGTTCATGTTTGCCTAATTAAATCAGTATACTTAGTATTCGGAAAGTTTATACGACGAATTTTATAATTCAAAGAGTCGAAGAAAGGTATCTATGGGACAGAAATATCAAAAATTTCCATAATGTCTAAAAATTTCACCAACGTTTGCAGCTTATTAACAATGTATACCGCTGAAACATATACAGAACAATAATAAAGAAAGAAAGTAATATTGAAAAATTGAAAATGTAATTTCCATGATCACATGGCATTTCAAAAGGTCGAAGAAGGGTACGTTACATAAATATCAAAAAAGGGAAAGCTATTTACTCGTCTTCACCGAGTTACCTAGAAATTCCGTAGCTATGGAATGGGAGAACGTTTTCGTCTCTTCCTCGTTCAAGTCGTCGACCTGAGTCGACTGCGAAAATGTTATGCAAACCGCGGTCGGTTAGCCTATCGTTGCCTCATCGTCGACCACGAATTAGCCAGGAATGTCATTGATATCGTGTTTCGTATCTTCCTGGTCTCGTTTGGCGCACCATTCCGATGGTCTTTGACAACGATCATCATCAAATTTCCTACCCGTTCGTTGAATTAAAATAGGCACATGATTATCTTTGTTAATTAACAACACTGTACGTATATAGATCGGAATAATTCGAATAAGAAAATAATATTCTCGTTGAATTTTTTCTCAACAGTTTTTTCTCGCAATTAGTTCGGACAAGGGACGGTTCTACGACATAAAATTTGCATATTAGTAAATTTCTGCAGAGAAATCTTCGCAGTTTAAACGTACAAGTTTAAATGATAATTTCTAAAAATTTCCACGATTTCAAAATTTTCCATCCTCGTGGCATCCTAATCCCAAACGATTCTTCGTAATCATCACGTCCATCTTGCACCTCTCACATCCTGTAGCACGTGTATGCAACAGGAAAACATGAAATACAACACCGTTGTTTAGACGATGAATTCAGGGAATTCCAATTATTTCAATTATTCGAACAAATTTGCCTTTCCTTTGTTCCCCTCCGATCCTTTGTTTTCTGTTTCCATCTTGAGTCGTCTATCGATCACGAAGGTTCACAGAGGCGATCACACGCTCTCGAGTTTCTATTCGCAGAAGCGGAGATTCGAAATATGAAAAGCACAGATGTAAAATAATCGCTAAAATCCGTGGCAATTTGCTGGAATTTACCGTTTCCGTGGTTAAATCCTCGCGTCATATATTTGCTATGGCGATTAATTTAATCATTGGTCGTCACCAGGCAAATCCGTCAGTGCCTAGTGTCAACGTGGTGTTGTATCGGTGCTTACTACCTAGATAAGTGCAATCTTGACGATCTAAATACCAGGAGTAATTTATACAGTTAGCAGCTTTATTTTCCATGTCCGTTCGTCGACGTTATCGCGAATTAAATCGCGGATCAAATCCTGTCGAGATAATGTTGCCTGTTCGATTTATACTCTAACAGACATTTACTGCGCTTATTTTACTCGAACGCTTGCTGCACAATTTCTTTGCGAATATATTGCCTTGGCAACTAAGTGATTGCAGATTTTATCAATACCGCCTAATGACAAAATCCGCAATCACTTAGTTGCCAACCCAACAATTTAGGATATTTGAATATTTTTATATATTATAACTCAAATTCTGCATATATTGGGTTGGCAACTAAGTGATTGCGGGTTTTGTCATTAAGTGGTATTGATAAAACCCGCAATCACTTAGTTGCCAACCCGATATAACATTCTCGCTATTTGACTATATGAAACTTTTGGAAATTTTTGCTAGCACTGTAACGAGAATATACGAATATGGCGATTATAATAGGAAAATTTGGAGCTGCAGTAGACTCCGGTGTAACAAGATTAACACGTTACACGCTATATGAATTCATTGGAAATTATACATAGAAGTTAGAATAAATTTTCTGCAAATATATGTAGAATGTACTTTGCTGTTTCGAAATTAGCATTACGACGAGACACGAACAAAGGACAATGGTATAAATTAGATTTTCTTGCAAAATTCCATATAAAAATACAGTAAGGAAATTTGTAATGAATATACTATGCGTACTGCTAAACATTTTTGGAAATTTTTATTAGCTCTGTAACGAGAATACGAATAGGACATTTTTCGAATTAATTCGAAAATACATGTAGAGGTTAGAAGAAATTTATTGCAAATATATGTACCATGTATATATGTATAGAATGAAGTTGTAATGAACGACTGTTTCGTATTTTAATTTTATTACTCACAGGGCTCGTCATAACGCAAAATATTGCCATTTCTTCGTGACGAGTATACTCGTCAAAAACAGCTAACTGGTTAAAAAATGTAAAAACGAACCAACTAATTTTCGTCTTCCGCGAGTTATTAGGAAAATTCGTCTTCTAATAACTCGACGTTCGTTTATGAGCAGACATTTGGAAATAGAGAGAAAATTATTCTGGCTGCCAAATACTCTCGCGTTATGTCTAGCTGAATCTATCGTTGCCGTGCATCGTTGCAAAATTAAATACGCGTGTTTACGTGTTATTAAATAGGTTTTGCAGTTCGATATTTATTGATTCACACAGATTCAGTTTTTATATTCTGTATTTCACCACCATATGAACCATATGAACCACCGGATACACTCAGATAATTAACTCGTGGCGGACGCTAAAACAAAAGAGCGTCGTTAGAAGTCGCACCAACTTTGCATGGAGGAACTAGTGATCATACCAACCTAATATTTTCCTCAACATTACGATTGGTAAATCTGACAATCGACTGGAAGAATTTCACGAACGAAAGTTGCTCCTCTATCGATTATCTAAGTGGAAAGGTATGACATTATGTATGTATCATCCTGAAATTGTAGGATGATAAATGCGATTCGTTTCTCGGCAAATTCTTTAAATACATAGCAGTAAAGTTCAGGATTTTTCAACTTTGTTTCGTTAATTATACGTAATATCATGCTTATAATAGGTAGCATGTTTAGAGACTGTTCTGAATAATTTCCATCATAACGTTTTTAATAATTCCTATTAACTATCTCTAGATATTAATTTCTACTATTCTCAGTAATTTTCATCAATTATTTTTAATAGTTTCCATTGATCATTTTCAATAATTTTCCATTCATTGCTTTAATAATTTCTATCGATCATTCTCAATAATTTTTAATAATTTCCATTATCTCTGGCAATTTCCACTAATTTGTGTTAATAAGTTCTATCAATAATTTTCAATAATTTCTATTAATTATTTCTAATAATTTTTATTATTTTCTTCTTTCTACAATTCTCAATTATTTTATAATTCAGGATTCTTCAACTTCGTTGCACTGATAAAACAAATAATTCGTTTGTTGTACCTAGGTTTATTATTTTCTAACAATTTTGCAGGTGTATGCATAAATAATCCCTACATTCATATAAAATTCAATCAATAGTGGTAAAATACTGCTAGTTCATAGCACGTTAAATTAGTTCACCTTTCTTCCTTGGAAATCTACATTTCTAATGAATAAATTTTCATTCTTTAATTTAACTCTACCAAATGTCCAAATTGGACAAATTGTGAATGCGAAATATTAAATAAATAAAAAAAGAAAATTCTTTAATTTCGGCTAAATTTCATAGAAATCCTAGAAACAGACTAAAGACTAGAAGCTGTGTAATTTAACGTTACGTATATTATGATCTATAAAGTTCAATTTATCAATGTTATTGTCGCATAACTCGCGTCTCATTAATTTGTTAATAGCGCTGACGCAATTGTTATCGTTAAATATTCATCGCTGTCGCATCTTCGCGCTTAGACGAAGAGCATTGTATCAGTGACAACGTTACAGTGATAATCGTTCAATTCAACGATTGATCCTCTCGATCAAATGTTTCTTTTTTTTTTTCTAGAGCGTAGATAAGCTTTGTTATAAATCTATCGTTTCTGAAAATGAAAAATGAAGATTGCAGGGGGAAACACGGTAAGCCGTATCTTTTGTTTTTTATATTGAAAATCAAAGTAGAAGATTATGATGGATTACGTTTTCACTATCTATAGGGAAACGATTCTGAGTAAACAATTTAGTTTAACTTCTTAGACATTCCAACGATACATTAAAATTAAAAAGCTGGCAATCATAAAAATATTATATTTATCCTCTGCAATCGTGGAAGAAAATTTTGATAGCAAAATATATCTTTCTAATCACCAAGTAACATTAAAGTAAAAAAAATAGTTACATTTTTTAAAATACAGCTACGTAGACATACGTAGACATAGTACTGTATACACTAAGTAGATACATACTAATTACTAGAAAACAGTTAATTGATATGATATAACACGATAAGATAGCGATATAATAACTGTTTAAAGTTTACGAAAAAATCGAGTTTGAAAATTTTTCAATAATACCAGAAGATGGCTAATCATCGACTGGATACGAGTAAAGGATCTATTATTGTAGAAGCGAAAGTTTATTTTCAATCAGGTGTTTCTTCATTCATTCATACGGCTATTTTTGGGAAAAAATCCATTTTCCCCTTCTCCACCCTCACATGAGGATTTATTTCGAACGAAGAGTTCGTATGCTGAATTTCACGTCTTTAAACTTCAGAAAAATTATTATTCCATAAAAGAAATTTTATCCCTTTTCACCCGTTTAGGATTTGTATTTCTAAAAATCCTTTCTCATCTCATATTTACGTTATAAAAAAAAAAAAAAAAAAAAAAAAAAAATAAAGAAAATATACCGTTGAAATTTCACGTTTCTAGGTACAGCGGTTTGGTGTGAGCGTCGATGAATAGATCAGTCACTTTTGCATTATATATATGTATACGTCTATACAGACATACATATACGAATATGATGTATATATATTGAGTAACGTCCTTACCTTTCTAACTGTTCATTTCAAAGAGAAACACAAACAAGCTTTGAACTTGTGAATTATCTACGTACGTATTATAAAAATAAATATTATAACATATTTAGAATATCAACTTCAGTTATTATGTAATATGGTTGTAGTACATTAGGTACAGTAAATAATATTCGATATTTATTGGAATAATCGAGAAATATCAACGGGCGAAATATTTGTTGCCGTTATTTTCTATGGAAAAATGTTTATTTCTATATTTTATTAAGTTCTATTCAAAATTCAAACTTTTATTTTCGTGAACTTTTCTTTATCTGTTCTTATCGCAACTTATAATGTGAGAACGTTTTCTATAAAAGTTTCACGGTCCATGTTTTAAATAGAATCTATTAAAAAGTTTCCTAACTCTCTTTATCCCTGAATTCTTGCGATTAACGAAATTTCGTTAAACGGTCGGTTGTTGGAACGTTAAAGCATGATTTGATCGATATTTTAAATAATTCGATGATATTTAATCTCTTAGAGGTATTCCATAAATATTAAATATCGATCTTTGAAACATATACTAGCAAAAATGTCAATGGATATTAATAAAAATATTAATCTCCTTTCGGAAATATTACTATAAACATTAGAAATTAATCTTTGGAAAAATCGATTTAAAAGTAACTTTACCTAATTAAGCTTCTATTGTAGCATTTTTATTCAACCTACCAAGCTTACAAAGTCGACGATCTTGAACTTAACACTTTACCGACCGTTAGCGGTTCAACAGCATACGCACGTCCGACCGGCAGCTCAGGCGCAGATTCTCCCTGGCGCCGGCTCTGTTTCGGTTTAGACTCTTCAATACCATTCTTTTCGTTCATCGCGAACGGTAAGTTTTTCAGATTGGTAGAAAACTGTGAGAGCTTACAAAGCAACGCAACTGACGCAACTGAGCAAGGTACTTTAGTACTAAATAACAAATTACTGCTCAAATAATAAGAAAGATTGTCGGAGACAAAAATCCGATTAATGGGTTATCAGTCGGTAAAGTGTTAACGTATTTTTGATCCTGCAGATCTCTATCGTGTTCTCAAAATTCCAGTTCAATTTCATCTTCGAATTGAAAGTTAAAAAGAAAAGAAAAAAAAGGAAGAAAGGAAACAGACGCAACGTTCCAGATCTGCCCTGAACAAGCGATCTGGAATGTCCGAACGATAAAGCGGAACGTGTTAATAAAAACAAGACAGGAATGTCAAGAACCAGATACACGTTATTTAATCATCATTGAAGCTTCGAAATCTAGAAAACTTGAGCTTATCATATTTTTATCGACATACATCGAACAAAATTAATCGCTTTATCGGTATTAATCCGATTAACGTAGAAAACTGTGCGAAATGATAATTAATCACAATTATATAATAATCTATCTGCCACAAACTCTCACCATTATCAACAGTTCGTGGATTGTGAATTTTTCTGCGAATTTCCATCTTTATAAAGCCAACTAACCAAATGGTATCCAAGTATAAATCTGTTTCATCCACTGAACGTTACGACAAGTACCATATTTCCCATATTTCGTTCACTCTTGCCACTTCAAATTTCCTGCAAACGTATACAGACTTGGTTCGAACGTTTTTTAAACAGCCTGCATCTGCTTCGTTCGATCACATATTAGGTGGTCCGAAAAGTTTCTTTCGTTTTATAAGAAAATAATGGACATTATTCTATCAAGATGAAGATCACAACGTTTGATAGATTAGGTTTCATGTTTGTATAGAGATGCGTCGTTATAAAAGACGTGTCTGTAAAAGAAAGACACTTTTCGGACAACCTGATCATCGATGACGTTGTCGTTTATTAACGACGAACCATCTCGGAATATACTGACGAATAAATAAACAAATAAATCGCTGACCTACTCTTGTGTTGGCAACTAAGCGATTGCGGATTTTGTCAATACCACGTAATGACAAAACCCGCAATCACTTAGTTGCCAATCCAATAATTGACCAGCTTTGCTCACAGTGTCCCGCGCTTTCATCAACACGCGGGAAGAGCAAGACGCGCGAAAGAACGCAGAATCCGTTTGCTGGCTACGGAGAAAGAATGGCATTGTCCGAGGGGAGGATCGTCCGAAAGGATGAGAAACTATGTCGGTCGGTTGGCATCGATTTGGCAGAAGTAACGGGAGCCAGAGTGCCTGCCAGAGGAGGAGATTCTACATATAGAGGTAGAAGCGAGTCGCGAGCCGATTCAGTCTGGTTGAAGCCACGCGACATTACGACGCTGTGCCGAATCGCGCAAGTCCATCCGCCGCTTTTTGTCCAGGTGTCATATTACCAAGCTTCGGCCGAGTGACCGCGAGAAACACCACGTGCTCCTCTCTGCTCTTTGCACGCAACATAACACGAGGTGGGGCATAGCCGATCGATCTTCGTCTCAGCGTGAGTCACTTTATGCAGAACCGGACTGCGGATTTTTATTCCCACACGCGTTTCTATTAAGCTAATAGAACCAGTGGAATTTCCATAGAAAATCGATCTCGTCCTGCGAATATTATAATAATAATCGGTACGCTGTATAAAGGCGAGGGATAGAAATAAGCGGACAGGTCTAGCGAGAGCAGGTAGTGAAGGTAGATTTTTCATTTTCAAGCAAGTTAAACATCGAACTGGTATTATTCTTTGCTGTATACTGGTCTTGGCTATCGTGCAGTTTTATAGTCAATTGTCGAATAAATTTACACGTAGACAGTTGTTTCAATGGACAGTGATTTGTTATGGGGCAGGTCAGTCGAAGAAGGGCAAGGATTGTCTGTTATTTGGACGAGCTCGAGTGCGTTGCTTAAAACAATGAAATTAAGCGTTATTTTGGAATATCAGTTTACTTTCGATTTATTTTTATTTATTGTTTATCGATGCTTGAGATAATCTATTTTTACACGAAGGTAACAGTTCAATGAGAGAGAGAGAGAGAGAAAGAGAGTATTGTGTATTGGAATTTGGGATTGTCAATAACACGTCTGTTGAATACGCCAAGATCAAATATACCTGCGAACAATTTGTTCGAAAAGCGAGTAGTTTTATAAGCAAGTGTCAACTGCGGTCTGGTTAATTAACGATCAAATTAATAAACAAATGGAAATAGATAAGACAAGAGGAAATATTGTTCGTTTATAGATTATCATTTGTTTGTCGATTAGATGCAAGTGGGAAATAAAATTTCACTTGCAAATTAGCAATAACAAATAAATTATTTTTATTATTTTTCGTTTTTAAATAACTTTTATTGAAATAAAAATTTTCATAGGTGAATAAAATTTTGCCCAATTTTGTAGCACGTAGATTATTTAGAAGATAATTGAAATTAATATTTATATTTTTGAGTGAACATTTCGAATTTGAAGAATTTATTTCCACTACGTTGTCCCAAACTGCGTTTCGCATACTTCGCTTATCTTTGCGTATTGTACGATTTTCGCGCATTTTTCCAATTTTACATTTCCTACGATCACGATCGTTGCACGATGATTTTTTCCAGCCTTGAAACGCGGAAATTCGAATTTCTCGTTCAGAAATTTCTAACAGTTCGCAGATTTGAATTTGAATTTCGATGGAGACGGAAGATAATGATTTCGTTACGAAGTGTGGATTGTTGACATTGGGCACTTGAGTTTACATCGAAATATAGAGATTTTCTTTCCCTTTTTTTTTTTTTTTATTTCAATCGAAATGTAGAAACGTCGATTCGAATCGAGATAAAACGTAGAAGCCCGAGCTTCGACTTGAATACGCGAAAGTTCTCGTAGAAATTTCAACCGAAATTTAAACCAGTCGATAAAACGAATCAAATCTCGCAGATACGAGAATTAAATTGAAACGAGAGGAGAAAGGAAGAATTATTTGAATTTTAATCGAAATTCAAAGCAAGAACACTTGGAATCACTAAAAGAGGAATATCGAAGACGATTAATCCGTAGTTTGGTCACGGCTGTACGTTAAACTTCAGATACGTGTGTGTGTGTGTATACGAATTTTCGATTAGCAACAACTCCGATGTTTACAACGCGCCACACAAAGATTACATCCTTATCGTGAGATCCTTGGCCGGGGATTAAATCAGGATTATCGATCGCTCCACTTGATTTAGATTGCGTGGAGCATGCAATTCTATGATAATGCAGCCAAACAGTTGAACATTTATAGAAATTTTCCACCTCTTATGAATAAGTTACGTACGTTGTGCAAAATATATTGCAACGTGTAGAAATGTTTGATGAGTAAATTATGGTTGTTTAATGTATTATACACTGTATGATGTTATATAAATGGTATATTATAAATAATAATTTATAATACACCTACACGGATACATATTGAAATTTCATTAACATTGCAACGAAATATGGTGATTATATTGGCGAAATTTGATCTGAAAATGTATATAATAGTTCAAAAATTACTACACACCATGTATAGTCAGCTTATACCTACGACAAGTGTAAAAGAAGGGGAAACTAAATTTTTATCGAGGTTTATTAATATGTAGTTGACAGATGTTCATGTAAATTCATATTTTTATGAATGGAAGTGGACTTTACTTTTTAAATTATATAACCAGTATCCTGATTTGAATAATCATAATAATGATAATAATTTTTATTGATTTCCCTATGAGATTAAGACGTTCCACTACCTTCACCTTCTATACATAAATAGCACGTATGATGTAATACGACAAACATATAGCAAAATTCGTATATATCAGGCTGTGCCAAAAGTTTCTTTCGTTTTCTATGAAAATAACAGATGGATAACAATTTTTGTTCTATTGAAACAGAATGGATCGTACGTAATCCAATGAAATAATATCTTACAAAAGATACTGTGCGTCTATTGTTTTCTTATAAAACGAGGGAAACCCAACCTAACCTAACCTAACCCTAACCTGATATATACATCTCACTATAACATATCCCAATTATATAAGAAGATAATAGATGCACAACAATTTTTGTTTTATTGGAACAGAATGGATCGTACATGATACAATGAAATGATACTGAATTGGCAACTAAGTGATTGCGGATTTTGTCATTAGGTGATCTAGAAACCTAACCTAACCTAAGCCTAACCTAATATATACATCTCATTATAACATATTTTCAATATTTCTCATAATTTGTAAATATCACACGTGTTTAATTCTTCATAGAAATTTTCTCCATTTGTATTTTGTTGCTTGTTTAATACAAGTGGAAGATTCCCAGATTCAGAAATTTACGCGATCTTTCGTAAAACACACGGACAGAGGCTCATAGTAGGTTGTCCGAAAAGTTTCTTTCGTTTGATAAGGAAATAATAGACGCATAATGTTTTTTGTTTTATATTAGTTTATTGAATTATGCGGGAACATGATAATAGAAATAGAACGAAATGGATCATAGCTAATTCAATAAAATAATATAAAACAAAAATTGTTCTACTATCGCCTTATAAAACGAAAGAAACTTTTCGGATAACCTGATACATATCTCTTCAATCTCATTCTAAACTTGCGCTCTAAAATTTCTTTGAGGAAGCTTCATATACTTTGCTCGGTAGCGTTAAACTTGCTACGAATCGCGTCCTTTCCGCTACGAAATTTCCTACAAATAATAAAAATCTCCATTCTACTTATCGATATTTTACGTTCGGAAAAAGTCGCAACGCAGATTCAGAAAGACTTACGTAGAATTTTAACTTCGCGAGTCTTTCTTCCTTTTTCTTCTTTTTTTTTTTTTTTTTTCTTTGAAGCTTTGAAGCTTTCTATGTTAATCGTTGAAATACTTTGGCGAGCCACTGCGTGCGAAAAGACGAAGCAAAACGATCCGAATTTTCCCGTTTAACACCATGAACAGCAAGTTTCGATCTGTCGATAACGTGTGACCGAGACTCTATCTTTCTGCTGTGGTATAATTAGCCGGTTAATGGAAACGCAACGATAACGTGCTCTTTAACGTCAATTAGCCTTGGCACAATGGTAGAATTCGATATCAATTAGACCACCTCAATTTCGGCCTGTGCAATTTAATTATCCGCGTCGTCAAAGTGTCACTGGTACGGTAAATTGCTAATTAATTGCTTTCTGTTTCGATCATTCGACCTGCACTTTCTATCGTTTCGTCAAAATCATCGTTACAATGCGGCGGTAAACTCGACTTGCAGTGCGGTCTTTTCGTCGAGCTTTTTTGCCAGTTTCTTCAAGTTTCTTTCATTGAAAGAATTCTTCGAGTTTCATTGTTAGAACACGGTAGAAATACGTTTAATTGAACTTGTCGGTGGACAGTTTATATAATCGCAGTTCATAATAATAGGAACTCGTCGATTTTCCTTGCAACATGTTATTTTTCGTTCACGTAATTCGAATAAGAAAATACAAGCAATCACGTTCGGGTAAGCAAACACAGCCAGACAAAGTGCAACTAATTGATTCGCTAAAATTCAAACGATCCAGCACGTTATATCGTTCCAATTCGTTGCGCGAATATTTGCGAGTTTTCGAAGAGTTGAACGATACAAATATACAAGACGCACATAACACGCGAGGATATGTCAAATATCCGGGCTACTTATTACGACATTTGCTAGATGGAGCATTGTAAATTTGTATTTAGCTTCAATTCCTTTGATCGCTGTTCGGACAAACATAAAGATAGGGGCAGTATGGAAATGCAAAAGTGTACAGCTGTGATTTGTTTCTGACGATAGGAAATAATATTGCGTTGGCAACTAAGTGATTGCGGATTTTGTTATTACCACCTAATTACGTTTAAATAATTTAAATTTATATTATTTTGTAATAATAATATTATTAATTTGGTATACTTATATTTAATTATTAAAGTTATTTTCTTTTATGAAAAAAATTACATTACCTACAATATTTATAAATTAAAAAATTATACATACATATTATTTAATAATAATATTAATTTAATATACTTATATTTAATTATTAAAATTACTTTCTTTTATATGAAAGATTAGACTACCTACAATATTTATATAAATATAATATTTACAAATTAAAAAATTATACATACACATACATATCAAATTTTATAAAATATTAAATCAATAATTATTTAATAGTAATTTCCATTTTTTTTTACTTACTAAACTTGCTTCTTTTACTTTACTACTTACCTAATTAGGTGGTAATGACAAAATCCGCAATCGCTTAATTGCCAACCCAATAAATTAGCTACGAACAGCAATCGCACAATACATCAAACGAGGTGGAAAAAAGTGAAATACAAAAACCATGGTACCATGTTTTTAAAATATCTACTTTCGTTTATCCAATAAAAATTCGAGATACGAGGAGAAGCAGGAGAAAAGAGAATTGGATATTTTTTTTCTTTAAGATTGCTTTCTTCGTAAAATATCTCTATCCATCGATACTTCTGTTGGTTTCTATAAATAGGAAATTTGTGAGTACGAAATCAATTAAAAATAGTAGATGTAATCTTTGAAACGTATAGTAAACTTTCATTTTTTGTAGAGTGAATGGGTTTGCGAAAACAGGAAACGTATAGTACCAGCGACGAACCTGTGTCTCTTTATCAATTCGATGTTACGACGCGAGAAAAACGCCGCTTCCGAACGATTTACAGCCGTCCGCCTTATTTCTCGCGTTTTTCACAGTTCTGTCAGCCGCGATTTACGGCCCCGTCCCACTTATACACGCGTCTCCGAATTCGCTGATAACGAAATCGAAAAACGACGCGTTTACCATTGTGTTTCATCGCTACTGACAAATTCCGCATCCAGATATTTCCTATTTATAGAAATAAATAGAATTATTCATGAATGCTTTTTAAAAACAATTTCCATTTCTCTATCCTTTCTCTCCATCCCTTGTTTCTTTAAATTTATCCATCGAGATTATTATTGACAAATTACGATTTTTCAAAATGCTTCCTCTTTATAAAAACGAACTAAATTATTCATAGATATTTTTGAAAAAAGAATTCCTATTTTTCTCTTACTTTCTCTTGATTGTTTCTTGAAATTCGATGGGATGGCTACTGACAAATTCCGGGGCAAAATATCTTCCATTTGTAGAAAGGAATAAAACTACACGTGGATACTTCTGAACAGAAGAATTTCTATTTTTTCTTTTATTTTATTTATTCCTTGCAATTGGACGAGACGGTTGCTGATAAATTTCGCGTCAAAATATTTTCCATTTGTAAAAATGAACAATATTATTCATGGACACTTTTGAAAAAAGAATTTCTATTCCTTCTTTCGTTTCTCTATTTCTAACAATTCGACCAAATGGCTAGTGACAAATTGCGGATTAAAATATCTCCTATTTTGTAGAAATGAACGGTATTATTGATGAACACTTCTGAAAAAAGAATTTCTATTTCTTCTTTCGTTTCTCTATTTGTAGCAATTCGACCAAATGGCTAGTGACAAATTGCGGATTAAAATGTTCTCCTATTTCTTCTTTCGTTTCTCTATTTCTAGCAATTTGACGAGATGACTACTGACAAATTACGGA
>JACXIM010000119.1:4372995-4477695 GCA_014737505.1 Bombus sibiricus | reverse complement strand
TTATTGATGAACACTTCTGAAAAAAGAATTTCTATTTCTTCTTTCGTTTCTCTGTTTCTAGCAATTGACAAATTATGGATTAAAATGTCTCCTATTTTATAGAAATGAACGATACTATTTATGGATACTTCTGAAAGAAGAATTTCTATTTCTTCCTTCCTTTCTCTTAATCGTTTTCTTAAATTCGATGGGATGGCTATTGACAAATTCCCGGGACAAATTATTTCCCATTTGTAAAAACAAACAAAATTACTCGTAGATACCCGCGAAGAAAGAATTCCTATTTTTCTTCCCTTTAAACTTCACAAGTTCTATCGATGAAATGAACGTTGAATTTTTTAACGGGCAGGCAGATTGACGTGGACCAGTTCGTGAGACATGGAGCAAACTGGCATCTCGATAATACAGACTAGTGGGATCACCGCCAGTACAGCGGGAAAATCGAAAAGCGTCGGCATCCCGTTCAATCCGAGCTCCAGCATACAGACTGCCACGAAGAAGTTCAAAATACCATGTGAGTCTGCTCTATTTTTCATTATTAACGAATTTTCATTGTTAATTTATAAAGAGACCGTGAATTTTTATATATTCATTGGAAATTTATCTCTTCTATTTTTCTTACCACTTTATATCTCTTCAGATATCTTCTTTTTTCGTATAACACTTTCGTGAAATTTATAAAAATCGAGGAATACTGAAAAATTAGTCAAATTATATTGCATATAAAAAATGTACAAATACAAATAATACTCAGCGTGTAGATTTCATATTACAATGGAATACACTGAAATGGTATTAATAATCAAATAAGAACAAGCGAAAGCAACGTGTTATTTTATACAAACGATGCATGGAATATGTCTTTTGCCTAAATGAATAGGCTTAAGAATAATTAGAATGTGGAATTTATCCAATAGAATTTCGAATGTATAATAATATCAGTCTAGTTATAAATTAACAATTTTGTTCCTCAGCGATAGAAACGTGCCAGCGAACAAAGCATAACGTGTAATGCTAAAATATGCTACATAAAATAATAAATCATAGAGAATAGAATGACGATATATATATAGTTCTATCGTGAAACTAAACATTCCTTTTAATGAGAATGTAAGCGAGCGGCACGACGACGAAAGTTTCAATTCCGCGAAAGTTCGTTCACCTGATGATTAAAACGCGACGCGTGGAAAAAAAAGAAAAGAAAAGAAAAAGAGACGAAAGGACGATTCGACTGGGTCTGCTGGGTTGCTGGCATTGCTTCGCCATGGAATTCCACTAGGCGGCCTGGTGGATAAAAATTCGATCGTACCGCGTAGAAAGGTGCTCGCTGGCACCGGTTCCCCTCGGGTGAAAGAAAAGAAAGTACCGGCGACGCGGCGTGCATTTCAGGAAATCGGGTTACCAGAGATCTCGTGATCGACCGGAAACTACATCACGTGAAACGAAACCCGTGATCACCGAGCGATCGGCAGGCTCTGCTTGTGTTCAGCGCGCAACAGATGTTCTATTATCGAGAAGAACGACGAAATAATTTGCATAGGTGATCCACGTTGCTGGAAACAGCATCTTATAGAGGGGAAAATACCGATATTACGTGGTATTTTTCCAAGTCTAGTTTTTTTTTGCCATGGAACAAATAACTAGATCGACGTAGAGGAATTATCGCTGTTGAAAGAAGGTTCACAATGATTACACTTTGACAGTTTTTCGTCAACATTTGGTAATTTATTATTTGCTAGAAACACGTTGCTCGAGGCAACGTATTATAGACGATATTCTGACGGTTTTCTGATCTAGTTTCTTTTTCGAATGGGGAAGATAACTAGATTAAATAACTAGGTAAGAGTTATTGATATTGTTTAAAAGAGGTTAACGAAGAGTGGGATGCGCATGTTTCGGTTCTTCGTTTATTTCTTCGTGAAATTGTGATAGCTTACTATTATTTTTCCGCCTTGATAAACACGTTATTCGTACTGTTTAACCGGTTTACGCTCGATATGAGCGTTATATATTAAAAATAAACTAATTAAACGATAGACGCTTTGTTTGGCAAATTGACTAGAAATTTGAATGTTTTACATTTCCCTTACGAAACATCGGAAACGATACGTTTTTATTATTAATAATTGGCAAGAATGAATTTTTCTCCATGTCAAAAGAAAGTGCGGTCTTAAAGGGCTCCACGACGATCGTATCTATTCGTATAGTTCTTTACGAAACTTTAGTCACTTATCCTTATTTACTCATTTAGTTGTTTTTTTCCTTTCAAATCGAAAAATCAACTACACTCTGCTAAGAAATGATGTTATTCTTGTTATCCAAGGGAAATTACCAACAATTTTATCATTCAGTTAGTTCCCATAAAAGTTTCTAGGATTTGTCTCCAAATGTTACTAGATTGCATTGAATATCACCAGGCGAATTCGTTCCTTAATATCTTCATAACCTTCGTATTTGCATGTCGAATTTCCATGCAGTAGCTTAAAAGACAGCAGGTGAATTATATTTACACGTGTTGAAGTTTGAATAAGTCTACGATGAACAATAACAGGGAAGATGGCTCTATTCCTGCTATTGCGTGTCATAGTGACAGTGTGAGATAATTAGCATCGTGTCATTGCCAGTCGCCCGAGAATAATGACGAACACTCGCAAATTGTTTGAACTATTAAATCGAATAGTTACATACTTCGTCTCTGTCCCATTATATTTCCACGAAAGCAGATCTGCTATTCAGGCTTAGACATTTTTAACGTTTAATTAATTAAACAATATCGTTTGTCGCTAGGATCATACAGGTTAAAAGATTTTATTATTCGAAATTCGAGATTTTATTTTCGAGAAATGGAAGGTGAATGTGATTCTACGAAACTGGCTTTCGAGAAAGGTCAAGAATACCTTGTCCTTTCTCACGATGGCAAAAACCACATGGTTTCCATGTCGAGTAAGCAGATTCGAACCTGGTTTCTGCAAGCACCGTTATGGAAGCTGAAGGCTAATCGTGCTAATTTCCCTCTTGCACAATTCAACCACTGTTACTAGAGAAACTGTGCAGTTACAAGTTACCAATTAATACGTCGAATTAACACGTAAAAAAAGAGGTTCTACGTGGCAAGAAAAATTCATTGATCGCTAATTACTTTAACTGAATGAAACTAAAGAATTACACGTTCATTCACATGTTAATCGATCTTTTAAACGCTGCAAACTATAACACGTTCTAATAGTCACAAGCTGATGGAATTGACGTTACAAAAAATGACGTAGTTTGGCATACTGTCGAATGAGAAATTTTATTAACCATTTCTATAAAAAACCTTTCTAAAGAAGGTCATCTAGCGTCTCACGAAGCCCACAGCGTTGTAATTTCATTAGACTTGTACAGCTGCGGTCGAAAGAAAGTTTATAACTGGAACGTGGCTTTTTAGATACTTTTTCTCATGTTAATAATAACAATTTCTTTTTGCACAGTGTGTCTCCTCGAGCAGCTCAAATATCTCGAAAAATATGAACGGTACAAAAAAATGTGTCGAACGAAATTCCCACGATATCGAGGTAGATGTACTGCGCTCTTGTGTATTTCACCTTGAGATGATCTTGAAACCTCTGGTGAAGAACGGCGCGAAAGGCACAAGTTTATTTTGAAAACTTCTGAATGTCAGCTACAAAAACATATGATAAAAGATGGAGAGGTCTCCTTTTAAAAATTGTAATGTTGACTTCGCAGAAGATTTCAAGGTCGCCGAAAGGTCAAATACACCAGAGTATAATATGTTTCTCTGCATGTCGTGTAATTTCCTCTTTGAAACCTTTCCTTTTTTTCTATCGTCCATAACTTTTTCACCGTAATAAAACCTGTCTGGATCTACGGAATCCAACTATGGGGAACAGCAAGTAATTCCAACATTGAAATACTTCAATCGAAAAGGCTAAGATCCCTATTAAATGCACCCTGGTATGACCTCAAGATACCCACAGTCAAAGAAGAAATAACAAAATATAGCAAAAGAGTGAACCAACGTCAAAACCCCCTAATTACTGGATTACTTGATACGTCTGAACAGATCCGCAGGCTGAAGAGATACTACCCATTAGACCTAAGCTCAAGATTTTATTAGATACTCATATTAAGTAATATTTACTTATTTATTATACCTACTTATAAATTATACTTATCTATAATGTTGAGGTTATTAGATGTATAAAGAGAGACGCGTGGATAAATTATAAGGTAGAAAAATATATTTGAAATACAGAAGTGAAAGTACAAGTATAAAATAATAATTTGAGCTGGTCCAGATCCGCACGCTAGCAGTGTTATCCTATAACTGAACAAAACCCTTGAAGGCAACGTTGCCTGTCGACTGTTTATAGTCTGCCTTCGTCGCAGTCTTTTGTCTATACGCTATCGATGACTTCAAAGGCGGAGAAGGCTAAAAAAACCAGATGTAGAGTTTTCTTAGAAGTGGTGACACTCAACATATAATAAGTATTAACTTATTATAAATAATTAGCCATGTCACTGCGCCACGCCAGAAAATATTACTGAAAATTCTCAATGCGAGAATTGCTTGTAAATTTCTAATAAATAATACAAAAAAATAACTTTTTCAACTACATATAATCTTTAAAACTACAAATATGATACAATGTAAACTACAAATTTTATAATCCGAATTGCTGATAGATTTTACAGATTTTATCTTCGTTGTGGTTAGATTGCAGTAACCAAGAACGAAAATTCTTCTTTTCATATTACGTGAATTCGTTGGTTTTGTAAAACAATCTTTTAGAAAATGTAATAAAATTCCAACGAACTTCCTCCGCCATCCGATTATACGATGAATATTTTGTTAAGAAAGATCGAAAGGTATGAAACAAAAATTTACGACATTGGAACATCGTTCTGTTCCCCTTGAAGAAGACAAACACGAAGAAATTGGATTGGCTGGTGAAAACGAGAAATCTAAAGACACTAGGGCAAGAACGAAAGGTTGCCACCCTGAAGATACACCTTCGTCAGTTTGATTACCTGGCCTGATTTATCGAAGCATTTACGAAGCGTGTTCTCACGACTGTCCCATTTGCGGAACGCAAATCACACGAAACAACGTGACCATAGGGGCGCCACGATATCGAGCCGATATAATCGCCGTGATTTCCCTCGTTTTCCACGTTTCAGATACTTTCGCGCGCAACTTTCTTTCCGGCCCGTAAGAGTCCTCGATAAGCGAAATCCCATGAGATTTCTACCTGCAATACATCCGAGTGCCCTGTTCCTTCGTCATCTGCGCTTGCAAACTCGGCTAATAAACACGCAGGGGTCCTGAAACGTATTTTTCCGGTGAAAACTGGTCTTTACGAGACGTTCAGCGTCGTTGAAAATGGTCCGTGTAGAAAGTTAGACGCGATGCGTGTAAGCGTGACTGGCAGAGCGGCGAATCCTAATCTCGTTAGTACTGTCTTTGAGCAAGAAATCGCGATAACCAGCGTAACGAGTGTTTGTCGTGTGCAGGAACATGTGTTTTGCGAACAGTTTCTGCAGCGTAAAGCATATCGTAATGTAGTAAATTGGCAGAAGATCAAAGCCAACTTAACTAATTCCAACTTTCGGCATTAGATTGTACGAGTAACTGCAACGAGTCTTTCATGTGCAGCCAGA
The DNA here is from genome assembly GCA_014737505.1 of Bombus sibiricus. Taxonomy (NCBI): domain Eukaryota; kingdom Metazoa; phylum Arthropoda; class Insecta; order Hymenoptera; family Apidae; genus Bombus; species Bombus sibiricus. The sequence continues at coordinate 4,472,034 of JACXIM010000119.1, read as the reverse complement.
TATGCATCATGTGGATATTTATAGGGCTAGCGATTTCAACTAAGCATTCGAGGTACCCAGGTACCCGTGAGACAGCCAGGTTTGCAAAAATTGGTTGGCTACTCGGGTATCTCAGCAGACACCTCAATAGGTGAGATAGTCATAATACGAGGGACCCATTTCAGGAGTCGACAGGAGACACAAGAACAATGAGAGAGGTCCCTATGAACATGTGTGCTATCTGTTCCTCTTTCCAAGTTGGAGCCATTTTTGTGTTCCCATAATCCGCAGCTACTTATCTTCGTAGAAGGAGTTGGATAAGTAATGTACACCTGGAATTTTTGAAAAATTGCGAGATTCTTTGATACGACGATCGCAAGCTTGCGAACAGACCGAGCGATAAGTAAGCAGTTGCGAATTAATGAAACACGAAAATAGCTACACGACTTTGAAACGAGGACAGGTAGCACACACGTTCGTAAAAAAATTCTCCATTGTTCTTGTACCTCCTGTGAAATGGGTCCCATGAGTTATGGTACACCCTTATCATTGGAAAGGAAGTGAAGTAACCTGATTAATGCTGTGGATATTTATATATCTTAACACTTTACTGACCCCTAGCGGTTCAACGTCCGACCGGTAGCTCAGGCGCAGATTCTCCCTGGCGCTGTTTCGGTTTTTCAAATTGGTATAAAACTGTGGGAGCTTACAGTGCAACGCAACTGACGCAACTGAGCAAGGTACCTTGGTACTAAATAACAAATTATTGCTCAAATAATGAGGGAGATTATCGGCGACAAAAAGCCGATTAATAGGCTATCGGTCGGAAAGCATCGGCGACAGAAAGCTGATTAATAGGCTATCGGTCGGTAAGCGTCGACGACAAAAATCCGATTGATCGGCTATCGGTCGGTAAAATGTTAAATTGCATTACAATATAGTAAATTGAGAAAGAAACGAACTTTGCTCAATTAATACCGTCTTTGAGCATGAGACTTCTGTAAAGGACGACTTCAGATGAAAATAGCAATTTTTTGTGTTATTATGGTGGGCACGTGATATGGTTCTATTAGACACCAGTTAATAAAGCGTGTGAAAGAGAGAAAGGGTGGGAATTGTGTCGTTTTGGAGAGCGGTCAGTGGACGTTCACTGCGAACTTGGCTCACACGTGTAACTGTTGCAGCTGTGTAGTAGAATTCGTGAGATTAATTGGCGATGACACGACGATCGAAATGACGAAGAGACAAAACTTATCGGCTGGCCTAATCGCGCCGAGTGTTTTCAGAAAAGGTGACCGGTAATTAGAGTTAATTAACTTGTTGTTAGTCAACTATATTCGTGACTCGCGAGATATGGTAATCGATAACAAGTATTTTTCAAATTATGTACAACGTGATAATTCCTTGTGAACGCAAACATAAGCACTCGTATCAGGCACTTTTATATAAATGTACGAGGATTTTGATGATCTCGAGATTTCAATGGTTTGAATGTTTTTTTAATTAGGTAGAACTTGACTGGTTTTCATTGCCAATTAATTGAAAACTGATCTTGTATTGTACTTAAATAAAGATTAAACGGAATTTTTAATCTTATCCCAAACATAATCAAACTGATTCAAACTTAATTCGAATCTAAGCCAAACTTAATCAAATCGCTTCAATTATTTTCAAATAAACGTAGCAATTGACTAATCTACACTAAATTTTTAAGTCTATTAACACTCGAGCTTAATTAAACCAAATTTATCTCAAACCCAATCACTAAAACTAATTCAAACCTGACTCAACCTCACCAAACGAATTCAAACTTAGTTCGAACCTAATCCAATTGCTTCACAAATCCTTTTTACAATAAAATTTCGTTTTCTGTTTACACACATTTGTCAAATTTTCTTTTTATCGAAGATCTAAACTTAATCTAATCTCGATCATCAGTTATCATTTAAAAGAAAACCAAATGAAATATTAGATAAAACGAATCAGGATCGCCTGATCGATGAAATTTGACGACAGGAAATTTTTTTCTTATTTAGATATTTGGAGAATTTGTCGAGCGAAAAGATGGTCGGGGTGAACGTGTTGCGGAAAGCGCGGAGACGACGTTAATTGGAGCGTGGAACGCTCGAGCAAGAAGTAGTCCTCGATCTTGGGAGCTTTCGCGCGTGCTCTCGTCGAATCGCGAGCTATATGGGCAGAGGAACGACTAAACTGCGGCGAGACAGAAATTAATTCCGCGCGCGCTTTCTACTCCAGTCGCTCGGCACGCTATTAATTCGAGAGGAACTCTATTGTTTCAGTTTCGAGCGTATCGAGATATTTAACACCGGCCAGCTCGTAAATCACGCGATACAACGCTACATTTTCTTAATCTATGCAAAACATTCGGAGATAGGTTAGCTTTTCAATAAATTCTCCTAGACGTGGAATCTAGTTTACAGGATGATACAAATGTAATGTAAATCGATATTTAAACAGATATGACTAAAAGTTGCTTTTATTAGAAATTCAAATGTACGTTATGTTGTCAATAAGTTCTTATAAACACGAAGCTTTATATACAGAGTGATGCAAAAGTGAGCCCCAAAAAGTAGCGGTCAGAACCATGTTGGAATCTTGAACATAACCTAACCTAAACTTTAATTAATTAAGTATTAAGAATATCTTCATTAGTGATAACGATACATTTTCTGATCTACGTAAAATATTGGCAAAAAGATAAGATAATCAGGTTCTTTAAAAAATATGTCAAATAAATATAGAAAATTAGTAGGGTTAAAAATCATCATGGTGTATATTAAGATTTTGAGAACTTAAATTTAATTATATACTTCGAGTTGAAGAAATATAATGAATTTTTTATCACAATAAATGCAGAACATTAATTACAAATATGGGTATGGGTGTAGAAAAAGTCAGCAACGTCTATTCGTGAATACTTGACGATCGTGTGAATGTTAAATTAAGGTGGTTTTATCCCATTTCACGCGAATTAACCGTTTATACGTTACGTAGTGAAAAATCGATCGCTATTGAACTTTCTATCGTTACGTTTTTTATCGACGTGACCATTTCCTTCTTTATCGAGCCACGCTATCGAGTGATTAATGATTCTTCTCACTAAGAGCAGATGGCGTGCTGATTACCACCATAAATTATTAATTGATGCAAGCTATGGGGAAACTGGCCATTTCTTTTCGTGTTTCATGCTCGAAAGGCAGACGATCAACCTTTCACTCTTTTCTAAATCACGGACTATTACTTTCTCGAATCCTAATTACGAGCAGGTAACTTTCATCGTAATTACCGGCAACACCTATATCCCTCGTAATTCTGCTATTATGGACACCAGATATCATCGCAAACTTGTATACACAATCTTCTGAAAGAAGAACTTTGGTTCTAGCACTAATAAGTGAGAGAGGCACTTCCTCATTCCTAACTCAAATTTGCAATAACGGTTAGAATGTGTTGCCAACATGGTGACTCATTCTATAAGACATGACTTACATCGCGCTTTTATGTAACAAACATTTTTTCGAAAGTATTCAATTATAATATTAGGAATATCTTAGAACAGTGTTTTAAAGTGAATTCACTTTTAACCACTGAATCTGAATATTTATTTCGTTAACTTTATTCAATGTATAATTTGATTTCCACGTGATTAAATGTTTCTCCTTCCCGTGTTATTTTATCAACGTATTCATTAGGGACATTGAATCTAAGAACCGGTTTCTCTAAATTTGTTTATCGATACTATAGTTTCTTTTCCTTTAATAGGTTACCTTACCTGGTTTTCATAAATCAGATGAAAGAAGATGGAACATAACCACAACTTTTGTATAATAATTTACCAGTCAGTAGCAATAACAATGATAACAATGCCAATGAATTGGCAAGTGATAAGTTTAAAGACTAAAGTAAAATTTCATTCATGATAGTAGTGCAATTATCTAAAACGGTCCCCTGTGAATGTGCAGATTGGCGTACCTGACTCTACAGAGATGAATAACACCAGAGTCGATCCTTTTCCAATAATTAGGCCATCATCAACATGGAATCGTACTTGAAAGCCGTGGCAAACGTCAATGACTGATCACTGTCACTCTCGATGGGACGCTAATGGAAATTGTGCGTGACACGTGTTGCCTTCTAATTATATCCGGTCGGCACACGGTTAATCACGAGAACTCTGCCGTAATTCTGGGGCAGACGTGCCTCCGCATATCGTCCGTCTAACCCTATACACATCAATATGCGGCACTTTCGCGAAGAATTTGACATATCACGACTCATCGAAAAATTGAGGAGCTCGTAACAAACATGAGCCCTGTTAGTTTTTCAAAAATATGTTTTACGCGACAATACGTTCCGATGGTCAGGACTTACACTCATATTTGAATTTATCTGGAAACCAGTTAAAAGTCAAATCAAAACGAACCAAACTAATTCAAGCTCAGCCCAAACCTAATCGTTTCATGCAATTTCTAGACAAATCTGTGACCGAGTAAACTATTAGGTTACCTCAAAATTGTTTTTCTTTAAGTTTCAAAATTTTCACTGAAACTATGACTTTATATCGCAACATTATAAAACATGTATGGCAAGATACTTGAAACTGCACTTTGCCAAGTTTGACGCCATTAAGGCTACTTACGCGATTTTTGATGGTTCACCGTAACGGTTATGGTGGCCATTTTCTCCGCGCGAAAGTATCACGATAGTAAACCTAATGAAACATTAATGTCAATATGATATTTTCCTTTTATTTTTTTCCTCTTATATACCTCGAGAGTAGAAAGTTGAAGTTGAGCGTTAGCTTATTAAAGCGCATCGGGTGATACATGAAATACTAAATTCTAGGGAATTATGGGGATAATTGGTAAGAATGACACGAACAGATGTATAGAGAGATTCACTCAGCGCGTCATTTCTCAGCTACCTGAGAATTGTGGTTACAATTGATTGCGATGATTCATTTATTCCAGATTTATTTTTCTCAGAAGCTATAAAACCTTGATAATTTATAATTAAACAAATGCATTTCATATATTCTTTAGACTACGTAAAACGAGAAGAAACGTTACAATAACGAAAATTCGTTCTGTCATTAGCAATTAGGAAATACCAGAAACGAGAATGTTTGATAAACACGAATCTAATAAAAAATTATTCGATGCTGCTGGGTTTCGTAAGAAGACAAATTACGCAATATATATGTATCGCTGCATCGCGAGCGAAACTTTTCGCCTGTATCTTTTAAGATTATTCAGAAATTGCTAGTTTGACCTATGCTATTGATTTCTTCATCGCTGATACCGGCTTTATCATTCCTGGCACACGTATACGTAACAGTGACCCGAGATTAATGCTCGCATCCACGATAAGTAGAACAGAAGCACTTGTAATCAGGCCTACAAATCATTCAACACAAGCATACAAGCCTCGCTGCATTTTCCTTTTAAAAATAACATATTTCTGTTTGAAGATCACAGGGGACGAATATGATAAACGATTTTTAAATTCACTGGTCGGTCGTATATGTATCGAGTTATATAATTCAATATTTAATGACGCATTGTGCCAAGACGTAAATTCTTTGATATTATTTATAGATAGGTGAGTTTTTAGTATATTTTCATAGGCGTATAATAGACATTTTTTTCGTACAGGGTTATATAAAAGTAAAATGGGAATAGCTTCGGTGGTAGAACATCTCTTGTTTGGATATCAAAGGTAAGTTGCTTTTCTTATGGTATAGAGATTGTTTAAGGTTTGCAAGCTCACAGGTAAGTTAAGTTTTGAGAATATTTTCATGATTTTGCTATGTATGTAGGCTTAGTCTATAGGACGATACAAAATTTGCATGTTCAGTTTAAGATCCAAATAAACTTAACGACAATAAGTTGGATTCTCAATATGTACATAATTTCATCTATTAGATGGTACAAAAGTGAGGTTTCTCAAAATTCAAGATTTGATCACAGACTAGTTCTTACTGGGAATTCAAACATACAGATTAAGTTTCCAATAAGTTCCTGTAATCATTGCACGCGGTTTCATCCATAGGATCCTTACAAAAGTAATGTAATTATTAAAGTAACCAAGTTTGATTTACAATACCCCTTATTAGGAAGCCAAATGGAAATCAGGTTTTCAATATATTCTCGTGTTCGTGCAGCTTTATCTACAGGACGCCACAAAAGTGATGTAACCCTGGAATTAAGCAAGTTTCATCAAGAGTTTCACTTTATCAAGAACCCAAATGCGAATTAGATTGCCGACAAATTCTCATATTCACACAGTTGCATCTACAGGACGTTACAAAAGTAACATAACCTAGAATTTAACCAAGTGCTGGAACGAAATGGCTGTTATTGAGAGCCGGAGGGCGACTAGGGTTCTTCCAGGAATTCTAATCTCGTTTCCACGTCTGTCTAACGTTCTATTCAGAAATAGAGAGACTCGGCAGCCAGGAAGGATGAAATTTCGCACGATTCAGAGGCAATTTCATCTGGAAGCGGCATCGATCGAGCGTGCACGTTCGCGGTTACCCTAATGAGTCGCAGCCAGGGGAAGGCCCCCGACGTAATTAAGAAAATTGCAGGCGATCGAGCGTGGATCTTCGTTGCGCCAGGCAAATCTCGCACGTGCTCGCCAGCGTTATTCCGGCTTCCGGTTCGGCTCGAATATCAGCTCGTGCCGCCTCTAATGTTCACCTTTGCCTGCCCGCTTGCCCTCTTCATTATGCATTCACCGCGAGTCCCTTCGTTAAACCTCTTTCTTCGCCCGATAGCCATCTCCTTGACATCTGTATTCCAACCGAGGCTCTGTTTACTTTGGCGCCAGCGATATCGGTCAGCATTGCCATTACCATACTCCTAGATCCATTAGACAGACCTTGTTATGAGGAATTTTAAATTTACGACGGCTGAAAGCGTTCCAACTCTTAGCATGGAAGTTGCCCGCGTTATATTAAATATTTTGAAATTTCATTTACGCTGCAATGAGTCACGACGTAGTCGTGATTACATTGGCAAAGATTGAAACAGAGCTGAAAACGTCTATACAGTGGCTACGGAACACACTTGGACACCACTGCGTTTATTATTGTAATTCCATTGATTGGATCTGATTTTTTATTCGTTTTATCAAAGAAAACTATCCGTTTTATGTTTCCAATTACCTACAAATACCTACAAATTTCTATGGAGTCCTGTGGACATATCGTCATTCCTAGAATCCAATGCTGACGCGTCAAAAATTTTCTGCTTCGTGTTAACAACTACACAAAGTAACCTACAGCCTTGTCAAAGACCCAACTAAGGAAAATTACCTATTTCAATAAATTCCATTTACTACAAATACCTAAAAAATTCCACGTAGTCCCTGGCCAAACCGATAAGCTACCACGACCATAAGATGACCTTGTTATCGAGCATTAAGCAATTCGGCTGTACTGACAGAATCAAAAATAAGTTCGCAGCGAAAGGGTTGATAAAATCGCAGGAATTCCGATATCGATGTATCGTCATTCTCCTTGCAATTGGCGGCCACCTTCGGGCCTGTGATCGGCTGTTTTTCCATCGACAGAACATGGCCTGGAGTTCCGCCGCGTCATCCGACGACCGCGTCTCTGGCAATGACTGTGCGTCCACTTTCCTTACAAAAATTGCCTCGCAGGTTCAGCTAGCGTAAGACCGTATGACAAAAGACACACCGATCGATCGTGAATCACGTCTCCGTCGCGTCGATCCGGTCCCTCGATCTCTCACAGACAATCATAGTTCTCTCCCTCTTGTCTCGTTACAGGGCTGAGCAATTTGATGAGAGAGGATGCATCCGGCTGGAAGACGCTGTGCATTGCCGTTAGCGAGGCGATCGGCACCGCCATTCTGGTCTTCGTTGGATGTACAGGGTGTATCGGAAGCTTGGGTGTTCATCCGAACCTGATGCAGATCTCTCTGGCCTTTGGACTAGGTGCCATGATAGCTATACAGGTGAGCATTTGGAAAGTGGCTGTGAGTCAGAGTTTTCGTGCCACATCTTGGGTTGTCGTTAGGTCAAATGCAAAACCAGGGCTTGTTTCATCACACACGACAAAAGCTAACGCATGTAACGTCGTAACGATCGTTGGAAAATTACTGTGCATTTCTTATCTGCTCGGATACATTTGCTGGGAATGAAAAATATCATCAACAGATAACAGCCCATGCGTGAACGTGCAGTAAGTTTTAACGTCAAATGGCTGAAAAGAAGAGTTTAAGAGAGTGAAACTTGGCTCGGTGTTAACTCCACGCTATGGGGTTGTTTCTCGCGTAACGGTGCTGGCCCGCTCGTACGAATAAAAGCAACTACGGACAGATTCGTGACTATTTTACAAACTCGTATGCTGTCTGCGTGCAAACGAGATAATGCGAGCAGAGCGGTCATTTCGACGCGATAATAACGCGAAAGCTTCTAAATTAATCGACACGTTTCTTTGTTGCGACACAACGTCGTATAGTTAAGTGGTGAAGTCGTACTGTTGACTTGAACCTGACGCAACGTTCGCGGGATTACGTTCGACGTGAATTGGGGAGCCAATGTTTTAGAAACAAAAGGCAGTTCATGCATGTTGCGCACGATTAATCGAATCGATGCCACGCAGTAAACAAATCCAAGGTTTAACCAACATCTTACTACGTTATTTCTTACGTAGCTTTTGTCGAATTTGTAATTATACGGTTGAAACAGAGTACAGGTTTCTTAACATTGTCACGAAGTTTGATTTTCTTCGCCCGATTCAATATTTAACCGAGTATAATGGAGGAAAAAATATATTGTCATTTCACGTATACGCTGTTACCTCTGTAAACTATTTTCAATTTCAGTGTCAATGTATCTTGAAAGATAAAAAATACACTCTATCAGTACGTGTATATAAGTCGATTCACAGGTGGAAACGATTAATTCCTCATTCTGACATTTGGAAAATTTGATTACCAACGTATTGATTAATTCGTTGATCAATGCTTGTATAATTTCATCAATCTTCTCTACTTTTTCTTTCGTGTAGCTGACAAATTATATGTACGTCATCGCTCAAAAGTACCTGAACATTTGTCTATTTGTTACAAGATATGATGATCAATAATATTGCAGCTATTTTTATAATCATCAACCAGTTAACTGGTCGTTACACGTCGAACGCAGTTGACACTTTGACTGCCACGTGGGTCATATATGGCCCATCACGGTTTCTCCTGTGACGCCACGGTGGTCATCGATGACCGGAGCGCTTCAACTTCTTACAATCGTAAAAATTGAATGAAAATTCACAGTTAGGGCATTTTCAATATAACCGATAAATAGAAGATACTTTGAAATGAAAAGTGCCCCATTGAACGATTAAACATTTGTATTAGAACATCGATAAAAAAAATGAGAAGAAATGTTGCACCTAACGGTGCACTGTGTTAAAACACTTTGAACATAAATGTGGCTCGTCCATACAATCTGAACAATAGGCGGTCACCTTTTTGCTCCGATTCTTAGCAATTTTTCATCCTAACTGTTTAACATTTTTTTATAACACTCTCTGCAAAATGTTCGTGCCAGGTACGCTTGCCCTTCTTTCCTCTGCATTTCGTGTCGCAATCTTCGTCGAATAAGTATACTTCACGGCTCTGGTGAATGGCACTGTGCAAGGTGCGTTGCGAGTGCCATTCTAAAATCTGATACCTTGATTTTTGTTTTTGTTGCTCGTTTATAGAGTATCGTCGCGTTTGAAATTGATGTATTTAACAGTAACTCTAAAGCTAATTTTGTATACCACTTGAAGGTTCTTCTATGTGTTGTAGATTATGCTATCATTTGATCTGATAAATCTACAGCACATTTTCCTCTGTCGTAATCTACCACTACCATTGGTTCGTCAGAAACATAATTTCTTTTACCTCTACCAATTCAGTCGAATGTTTCGTCGAAATCATAAAAATAATCGTAATACTGTTTACTAATATCTTGCACACGTTTCAACGATATATTCCGCACGTCTGCCCACGACGAAACAACGAATGCCAATGGTTTGTTGAAATAAACGAAGCCTTGTTATAATATGTCGCTATCGACTGTTAGCAAGGCGCCACGGTGGTCCCCGCGACCACCAATAAGATAAACGGTCCATTGGGGAAGAACGTTGTCTTACATCGTCAAGTTATTATTATTTTACCATTATAGGCTTTGATTATTTATTACCATTATTTGCTTCCTGAGCGAAACGTGTGATTTCGGCGTGCCAGTCAAGGTATTAACTAATTAATATATATATATATATATTTAATATTTTATTTTACTACAAATCGACCAGATACTTGTCCGGATACTAGTTAAACATATTACATATAGTAGGAAAGCTATTTTCACATTTTTAGATTTATCTTGCCACGGGAATGCTAAAGTACTTTGAATCGGCGAGCCGAAGAAAAATTTGCATTCGTCGGTCGGTTGAAAGAATATCGACTGTGCTACGTTATTTGTATCTTTGGTAATAACGCTGTCAGTTGCTCTAGCTGATAAATTATTCCGTAACTTAACAATTCGCCAATGCGTCAGATATACACGCGCTGGCTTATAATTAATTCGGGGTTGGTCTATAATTAATTCTAGTTCCGTTGCTCGAGAAACCAGATGCTAATGAAGTTCAGATAGGTTGATTTGATTGAACCTCTTGCTTTTGGCACTTCTAAAACTCATCCACTGCTTACAATTGCTAATCAAGCCAATCCAAACAGGGAATCAGAGGGTCAACGACTAGATTGAAACTCTATCTTTAGACTTCCGGGAACTCGCAATAGCTTCGATTTCAATCACGCTGACGCTTGTAAATTCTTGAATCTCTATCCGACTTGTCACTTTTCTATTCCAACTTTTCTTTTTACGCTTCTGCCATCTCTCTGTTCAATTTCATACATTTTCCATCGGTGTTCGATTCCGCTCGTGGCTTCCACCAACCCACGGAACAAGCGAACGATGATAAAAATTTACCAAAAGTGGCTCACTGATTTATCGTAATGTCTAGTTTGCCAATTTCTTCGAAATTTACAGTTTCGGTTGTTTTACTTTTCGCGGCAATTCAAATTGCAAGCAAGAAAGTCGATACGTGAATTTATTACTTTCTCTGGTCCAGCAACGAAAATTCCCTTGTCCTCGTATCGTTGGTTTCTTGCTCTGTCGCCATCATAATCAAGAGGCTGACATGCAGAAATTTCGCTTTTCTAATTACACTCGCAATATGTCGTTTATCCTATGTCAGAGAATTAGCAAATTCCCTTTGATTATCCAAATTATTACTAATTGGCTTGGCAACTAAGTGACTGCGGATTTTGCCATTACCATCTAATGACAAAATCCGCAGTCACTTAGTTGCCAACCCAATAGATACCAAGATGTGTAGTATGAAAGGAGAGACGTTTAGCACTCCCCTAGACAAGGATGGAACACATATAAATGGTAAGGCACTGTCGCCTTTCGGCGGCACTTACCAAATTTTCGTCCGGCACTACCACGCCGCTTTCCCCAAAAGCGGCCTGGTGTCCGTGCGGATTTCCTCCACGTTAATAAAAAAAAAAAAAAAAAAAAAGATACCAAGATGTTCGCTTACAGCGGAGGAAAGAAAAAAGTAGTACAAGAACACGCGATAATTGCAGAGGAAAGTGTTACAATTGCCAAGAACAATTAAATTACCGACAGACCTAATGCAGATGACTGTTATCAGCGTGGTAGAAATCTAGTAAAGAGTGTTATCGGTACAGCAAGGTTATAACGCAACGTGGTTATTATACACGTAGTACAAATTTAAAACTTTCTTCCGTCCACTGCTGTGCATTTAACAATTACTTAATTATTGAATATTTAACTACAGGAATATTTATATTCCCTGATGTTTCTTGTCTCACTGTGTTATTTTACTTTCCAGTGTATTGGACACATCAGTGGAGCGCACATAAATCCCTCCATAACAGTGGCAGCTCTGATCCTAGGGAGAGTCTCTCTGCCCATGACCTTCCTCTACATTTGTTCCCAGTGTGTCGGTGGACTGATAGGCTTCGGTCTGATTAGGGTAAATCACCGCTCGATACTAGCGCTACAACTACCGTACTAAGTGATTGCGGCATTTATTATTACCATCTAATGACAAAATCCGCAATCACTTAGTTGCCAAGCCAATAGTTCAAAATGTTCGCTACGATGAAAAATTGTGCAGGATGCAATTTGCGTTAATTAACGGGACACGAGATACAAAGGACAAAAATATCTTTGCGTAGTAACCGTTGGTGTCGTTGTTGTTTTGTAAAATTCGTAGAAACCAAGGTTCAAAGTACATGTGCGTCTTACCGGCAATTTTTCATTTCGTAGAACTCGAAATCTTTACCATTTGCTGTCGAACGACTCTTGACTAGTCTGTGTGCTTGTACAATGACTGTACCGATTTATACTTAATATTGTTTACAATACAAATAAATTCACATATAATATATATATATATATATATATATATATATATATATATATATAATGCAGTAAATAAATAAATTGTAATAAGATTTATATAGGGTGAAACAGGTAAAACAGATAGAAGATAAATGTGCGAACCAGATGTGCGTGGTATCGCCACGTGATTTCGTGTAAATGGTTGTTTGATAGTTGGAGGTCGTACGAAGGTCAAGTTCGAATTTTTAGACGGGATGACACGTTTCTTTACGTAGCATCAGCAGTGCACTGGTACGTTAATAAATCGCCATTACATAAAACAATGTGTTGGATCGCTCACACGAAGTATATCATTTTCTCTTGCAATTGACTTTCATTGACCTTGAGTGTTCTTGAACGTGTAGATCATTGTACGCGTCTTAAAACGCCACGCTAGATGGTACGTAAAGAAGCACATCGTTCCATTTGAAAAAACGAAAGTGATCTTCGTATGACCTCTACGCGTTCATTTATCAAAGAACTACTTTCATCAAATTACGTGCTCCACGACATCCTGCGATGTTTGGTTTAACTCATCTGTTCCGTCACCGATAATAGCCGAGATATTTAGGTGGCCTATTTTAGTCTCACCCTGTATATATAATAAATAAGATCGTACGATGATTGTAACAATGTATGATAATATGATGGTACAACACAGATCTAGTCAGCAGCGGATTTACCTTGACGCTAATGACGTTATGGCGGCCCCAAAAGTGCTTGTGAAAAAGATCGATGAACGATCGATTATTATATCACATAAAATACATCTGTCAGTTTACAAAGACTGGGATAAGAATTTTCAGCTCGGCTGAAACAATGTTCGTCGAGTCAACACGTATAGCTGTTGAAATATTCGAGACGCCCGTCGACAACTCGATGGGTCCATTCGAAAGTGTTCAGGAGGATTGTTGCGTTTTCTAAACTGAGAGTCCTAAACGCGAGAATCCATCGAATCCTCCACTTGAATTTTTGCAAGCAGTTCTGCATAGTTAATATTCAGCTAGTCTAAGCGAATATCGTGTCCTCACTAATTTCCTATTGGTTTAACAAAAATCGTTTGGCATTTTATAAATTTGCTTTAGAAAGGTGAAAGGTTGGGTCGAAGGTGACCCAAAGTGATCATTAGCTTCAGGCCCGTAAAGGATTAAATCCGCCATTGGATGTGACCAAAATTTCATGCGACATTTCGATCAACACGTCGGTAGTTTTAGCGTTAAATCGAAGCCCGATCGAAACTCGTCCAGCTTCTTCGATACAGAATTCTTCGATTTCTGCAGGTAATAACACCGGTGCAGCTAATGTACACCGCGCAGGGGGCAGGAGACTCCTTCTGCATGACGGACATTCACACAGATCTGACCACTCTTCAGGGTGCCATGGCGGAGGTCTTGGCCACTGGGCTTCTCGTCTTCTTCGCTTGCGGTCTATGGGACTGTCGAAACGCCGCCAACACAGACTCGGCACCAATGAGGCTTGGCTTCTGCATCACCGTCCTGTGTCTCATTTTCATCCCATACACTGGTTGCAGTTTGAATCCAGCAAGGACACTAGGTCCAGCCATCTGGAATGGCTACTGGACTAATCATTGGGTCTTCTGGATTGGTCCAATCGGTGGCGCTATCGTATCGTCGCTGCTGTATCGATGTCTGTTTCTTTGCAAGACTACCGAGTCTGAATAGCGGACAACGTCGGAACAGTGTTGCAGGATGATGAATGGCGATGGTAGGTTTTGCAGTTGCACGATCGGGATTATTAGGAATAGCGAATAGCGATAGTAGAGCGTTCATTTGTTCCAACTTATCGCTGATTAGCCTTCTGCTACGTTTTCTTTCCCGCAGGACAAACGCGGGATAATAATGGGGCGACTTGTAACTTGTGCGATTTTCTTCATTCCAAGACTCGATATTGTCACGCGGAAGAATCTATTAACGCGTTAACTGAAGCGACTCTCTGGCGATAATTTCTTAATCGTCTGAATTAATTATAGAGACAATTTCATAATTTCTTTATTTGAGAACATAGTTGTATGGGAACATATATAGCGTATTGACCGTCGCGCTGATTTTATACACGGTACAAACGTAGAGATGGTGATTGTACATGAAAAAATAAGTCGAAAATGTGGAATACATTTTTTTCATTCGAGGCTTCGTTTTCGAGAAAATCCACTTTGAATTTCGTCCGGATACGCCTGCGCTTGACCATCTCGTAGTTAAAATTAAACATATGCTGTACGTTTGTGAGTAATAATAAAGCGTGTAGTCCTTAAGAGTGTCCTTAAGACTTTATTAATGCAAAATTTGTTGAAAATGCTGGCCATTGTACTGCATACACGGATGTGCTCTTCGAATTCAATTTTTAACGCATTTTCCGTTTTCAGTTCTTCGAACGAGAAAATGATCCTCGTTTTTCATCCTGCAAGATTTGTGTCGTTTTCGGAATAAACTTTTCCTTTATTATGTACGTTTCTACATAAAAGGACAAAGTAAACAACGGTTTGTAACGAGATCCGTTTAAGCCCGACATAGTCAAGCGCACGCGCATCAGGATCTCAAGCATCGAACGCGCACACAGCCGACTCATTCGACGATTCACAGTTCTTGTCGTTCTCTTTCGTACAGATAGAATCGAGAATTCCTGGAAAATTTCTTTCGTCTTCGTCGGTTTCCGCTCTGTTCGCTCGATCTCATCTTCCGCAACTGATCGATACGACTGAGGGGAAGAGGCGGCGAGAAAATAGATCGAGCCACGTTAATCCACTGTCTTATTGGTTTCAGCGAGCAGAATCGTATTCAGATGGTCCGTAGTTCACAATTCGAGCGAGAAATCCTAATCGTGTCGCGGAAGCCGAAAGTGGGGGACGATCGCAGGGCCGAGTAAAGGATCGAGGATCGAGAAGAGGCGGAAACTTCGCGGAACGTCAGGCGAGAAGGACTTCTCGGTTACGCAGACCGATTTTCCCAAACGATTCGTCCTCTTCTTAGATCGATATCATCTCCTCTTACGTATATTTTTCTACGAAGTACGTAATTTTCGAACCGTGGCGCAAAGTTTCGCGTAATTTCGATGGAAAGTTTCCGAGAGGGAGAGAAGAGAGGGAAGCCTAGTAGAATAAAAATTGTTCGTAGAATTCTTTGTCTGTGAATAAAACGCGGGAAAGGATTGCAGATTGTTTTCAATGCCTCGTTCATCGAATGGATAGGTCACGGAAGAATCGAATTCTTCGATCTATTGCGTTTTTAAAATTACGAAATTCGGAATTTGCCAAAAGCGATCGAGATGTGTGCACACAGAGGCAGAAATAAATTTCATACGTTTTAAGAAACTTTTATCCTGTCTTTTCGCCGCTCCTACCATCTTCCATCCTTATTTTGATTTTTCATTTCCCAGAAAAAGGGAAAATATTTTATTATTCTATATTTTATTAAATTCACAAGTTCACGAGATCAAGAATAGTTTCGCGAAAGAAACATGATCTCTGTCAACCGTTCAATCTCAAGATTGTAAATAAAATAATTTTCCAGCCATACGACCCTTTCGTACAATTATTTAATCGCCCGGCAATCGTTGATAAATAAATAATAAAAGCTTCGTAACTGATAAAAAGAGCGATTTTAATTTCAACGGCAGGCTTTTGCCTGTTTCGACAGCTTTCGCATGGTGAAAAAAAGATTTCGAAAATGAGCGATTAAAACCGATTCATTTACGTTGCGTCGCTCTCTGCGAGTTCCCGAAACGTGTAAACGCTGGCAGCTGGCGCAAAAAAAACTCTCGACACGTTCACCAACACCGTGCAACAGCTCTTGGCGCGATAACAGAGTTTATCTGCGAAAGTTTTTTTTGCTTGAAATTCGAGAAATATTCAACACGACATATACAACAAATTAAGCGTCGTCTGTGAGAGAATATCGGCGAGAGCGTGGCTCGTCGTCTAGTCGGAAATCGCTACGTCTGAATTTTTTCTTTGTTTCCTTTTTACCGTACGAACAGCCTTGGTAAACGTTCCGTATGCTTTTTACAAAAGTCACCGGCGAACGAGTCGTTTCGTGGCTCATTTTCAACATCGTTTTTTATGCAATAATACAAACTGTCAAAACAGAAAAAAAAAAATGTTCTGTCGTTGAAATAACAATGGAATATCGGTGTTTCGATCCGCCACGAAGCTTTCACGCGCAACAGCGGATCAGGCTCCAGGATAAATAATTTAATCACATCTACTGCAATTTTTGACACGGATTTTTAACGCTGACTCGATATGTTTGTAGCTTTTAGCGTATTTCACTACCGTTAATTGTTCTACGATTTTTCATTCGCCATAGATATTTATATATCTATATATATATATATTTATTTATTTATAAATATAGATAGATCGTGCAAAATAGCAGCATTCGTCTCAATGACGAATTCTCATAAGTCGAAGAATTCTCAGGTTTCTTAATCGCGCGTTGAAAGAAACGTATGACTAATCGTTTCTAGAAATTGCATATTTTATTTTATCGACGATGTCTCGGGTTTGACATATTTCCCATACTCGATAATATTTGCAACGAGTGCAACGAGTCGTTTTGTTGAAACGGTTCGACTCGAAAGCTCAACAACCGCACGAGTAGCTGTGGTAGAAATTGCAGCTAATTAGAACGATGTAACGCGTGCGTCGATAGCATCGATTGAAAAGCATCTGTCCTGTGAAAACAGAGAACACATTTCAAATCTCCCGAAGCCAATTTCCCTGATCTTCTGCATCGAAGCTCGACTTTCGAAGCACCGCGTATATTTTCTTTGAATTTCCCCGGGGTCGGTGCACGTCGTTTGAATTTATAAAAAATTTGAAGACGCAGAAGTGCACAGAGTGCACGCGATATGCAGAGATGTAAAAGATATCCAGAGCACGGGCGATGGATGAGGCGAAAGGAATTTTATAAAAATATTATTTTGTTATAAATATCCACGATATATTTACTTACAAGCAGCTCTACTTTTTCACTTGGCTGCTCTCTTTCTAACCGAATCTACGTTTCTTCCCAAAGAATGAGTTTTACATTTTTTAACCAAATCTCCTCGATCTTCCTTTCGAA
Organism: Bombus sibiricus; assembly: GCA_014737505.1. Classification (NCBI taxonomy): domain Eukaryota; kingdom Metazoa; phylum Arthropoda; class Insecta; order Hymenoptera; family Apidae; genus Bombus; species Bombus sibiricus. Next base: position 4,454,458 of record JACXIM010000119.1, on the reverse strand, counting down.
GCTCGATTTTTTTTTTTTTAAAGAATTGAACGAATTTCGTTGGAGACGCCGTCGTTTAATTTTGTATCAAATTGAAAGATGCAAAAATGCACAGAATGCACGTGCTTTGCAAAGATATATGAAATGTGTATAATACAAAGGGCAATATTTATCAGGTAGAAGGAACGAATGAAAGTAATTTGATAAAGATATGCATTTCTACAGATAAACGCGCTACACTTGTAAGCAATCTCTAGTTGAACACAGTGAACAAACATTCTCATTATTTTTTCTCAAGAGAACGCGCTTTAAACTTTCTAATCCAATTTCCCCAATCTTCTCTCTGATGCTCGACTTTTCAAGCACGTCTCACGTTTTCATTAGATTTCTCCGGAGTGTGCGCACGTATAGCGACTCTTATTCAAAATCTATCAGGAACATCAAAACTAAGAGAAAAAAGAATAATAACACTGAACATGATGTAGGAAATATTCAAAGTGTAAACTACAAATTAATAAACATTTTTGTAATTTTGTAGAGATATAAATTTCTATAGATATCTGCAGTCTGCTCAAACGCGAGCTTGAAAAAGCATTCTGACCATGTCTGAACTTAATTGAGTCCACATTCCCTCAAACAGTCTCTTCTCTTATCCAAAAACCACAAGAAACCACAAGAAGCATAAGGACACAAAGATGAAGAAATTAATGAAAGTAATATTGTGAAAAAAAAGAAACATAAATTTCCATAGATATCCTCAGTCTGCTCAAACGCAAGTTCAATTTCTACAAGCTTGAAAAAGCATTCTCATGTCTGAACCTAATTGAGCCCACGTTCCCTCAAAGAGTCTCTTCTCTTATCCAAAAACCACAAGAAGCATAAGGACACAAAGATGCAGAAATTAATGAAAGTAATATTGTGAAAAAAAAAACATAAATTTCTATAGATATCCTCAGTCTGCTCAAACGCAAGTTCAATTTCTACAAGCTTGAAAAGGCATTCTCATGTCTGAACCTAATTGAGCCCACGTTCCCTCAAAGAGTCTCTTCTCTTATCCAAAAACCATAAGAAGCATAAGGACACAAAGATGCAGAAATTAATGAAAGTAATATTGTGAAAAAGAAGAAACATAAATTTCCATAGATATCCTCAGTCTGCACAAACGCAAGCTTGAAAAAGCATTCTAACCAGGTCAGAACCTAATTGAGCCCACGTTCCCTCAAACAGTCTCTTCTCTTATCCAAAAACCACAAGAAACCACAAGAAACCTCAAGAAGCATAAGGACGCAAAGATGCAGAAATTAATAAAAGTAATTTTATAAAAATTAAAGAAACATAAGTTTCCATAGATATCCACAGTCTGCTCAAACGCAAGCTTGAAAAAGCATTCTAACCAGGTCAGAACCTAATTGAGCCCACGTTCCCTCAAACAGTCTCTTCTCTTATCCAAAAACCACAAGAAACCACAAGAAACCTCAAGAAGCATAAGGACGCAAAGATGCAGAAATTAATAAAAGTAATTTTATAAAAATTAAAGAAACATAAGTTTCCATAGATATCCTCAGTCTGCACAAACGCAAGCTCCACTTCTACAAGCTTGAAAAAGCATCCTAACCATTTCTGAACCAAATTATGACCACGTTTCTAAACGAATCTCCTCTGAAATCTCCTAAAACCAATTTGCCTCAGGTTCCAGCTGAAGCTGAACTTCCAAAGCACCCAGTACGTACATTTGGAAGTTCCTTGAGAAAGGCGCCGCGAGTCGGCGCACCTATGTTGTTTACGGTGGCCGTGTAGACCGACTGGTGAGTTTGTTGCACGCGCGTTAAAAATAAAACTGGCTGCTCGGTAATCGAAAATAAACGTAGGCTGTTGCGCGCGCGTTCGCGCTCGCGCGCACGCCAGTAGCTGCAGTTGGTGGGGCGGCTACGTGGAGCAGAGGTTCCACGCTGAATCAACCGTGGTCGAGAGACCGCGACCACGTGCCAGCGCGATAAAAGTGCGTACGATCGTACAGGATCGTGACCGATCACAAACAATCGGGACGAGCGACCGTGCGCTGCCTCATTCTTGCTTTCCGATCGATCGAGATCGTCGCCGCTCCATCTTTCGCCGTCTCCGCGCAGTGTCAGTGTATACTATATACTATACTATATTATATTATACTATACTATATTATAGAGTGAGTGTGTGACAGTAACTGGCGTCATGTCCTCTAGCGATCTTCGTTCAGGTGAGTAAGCCGCATTTGCAAACAAATTATTCTTGTAGCAAGTTGGTCAAGTTGGAGGGAAAATGTAGTCCGGAACTCCATGGTTAATACAGATCAGTGTAGATAGGAAAATTGGTGAAAATTTGCAGCGGATAAAGTTTGGAAGAAATGAGAATGAAAGAAATGATTGCAACTGACCGAGGATAAATTTAACGTGGTATTGTTAGTAAATTTCGCGAGGATGAAGTTCGACGAGATAAAAAGAAACGGGAATCGTGTAGGTCGTTGGAGATAAATTGTTCTGGTAGAAATTTAACGATTTAGATGGTAAATAGATTTACCGATCGAGCACAGATCGAGCGAACGTTTTGTTGCTACGATTTATTAATTTCACGTGGACGAATTTTTAGACAGAAATGGAAAAGACAGGAGAATCGAGCGAATCGATACGAAATATATAATTCTTCTGGTAGAAGATTATTCGCGTGGATTGAAAATAATTTCAGCGAGAAAGCATAGTAGAGATGGATGAAGGAATTATGTAGTAGATTTAGCCAAAAAATTCGCCGAGGATAGGTTTTTCATGGTTTTGAGAGAGAAAGGAAAATAAAAGAGGAATTGACTGGACCTGTAGAGTAAAATGGGGCATAGTCGTGCGTATAATGGTACGCTTTGTTTGGTTTCGATGGCACCTCGTCACTCGGTTCGTAGTTATACGCGGTGGCACTGTAAATACCGAGTACAGGCGGACTGAAAATTTCGTGCAGAAGATATGGGAGTTTGCTTGTTTTTGAAAAAAATTTGCACCTGAGAATCGACGAAAGGAATTTTGAATATTCGAATTGGCTAATCGAATCTTAGATTCGATGAATATTTTTTTTCTGAAATTGCAACTTAAATAATAATATAACGATATTTGGAAGAAATTTGATGATCTTGTGATAGAAGAAACTAGCATTTCAGTTAGCTGATTATCCACAATTCGGTGGATAATTCTTTCAAATTAAATGCTGCAAGTATTTGGTATTCAATAGCTGATTTGAATTTTGAATATTGATGCATAAAAGATATTGCGAATATTTCAATTGGCCGATTGAATTTTAGATTCGTTTCGAGTTTGAAATTCATTCATTTATTCGGTTGATTCGTTCGATTTTTTAAATATGTATACATTTGAAATTCAATGGACGAAGCGACATCTTAAACAATGAAGTTTTACTCTACAATACTTTTCAGACACCCTGTACATGTTCTATTATCGTGAGAACCAGGCCAATTGCAAGTACAGTTTAATTTCCGAAATGTTCGTAGCTTGCGATACCAAGTGTCCCGAGATTCTTGGCTAATCAAAATACACGTTATACGTAAATTCATACACATATCCATATACCGGGTGATCGTGAGAAAATTATCGTCGAAAAAAACTTCTTTGAGAGGAAAAAGGGAAAGAGAAGGAATAAAAAAAAAATTTCTTCGATAGATAAATTATTTTATCAGACTAAACTAACATAAAAGATGATAAATAAATAAAAATATACAATAACAATCATAACCTAAAAAATAAAATTATTCTCTTTGGAAACTAGCATTAGGCTATTTTTATTATAAATAAAGTGACTTATTTTGCAAGATCGTTCTTCGACAGATAAATTATTTTCATTATTCTCATACCAGACTAAACTAACATAAAAGATGATAAATAAATAAAAATATACAATAACAATCATAACCTAAAAAATAAAATTATTCTCTTTGGAAACTAGCATTAGGCTATTTTTATTATAAATAAAGTGACTTATTTTGCAAGATCGTTCTTCGACAGATAAATTATTTTCATTACTCTCATACCAGACTAAACTAACATAAAAGATGATAAATAAATAAAAATATACAATAACAATCATAACCTAAAAAATAAAATTATTCGCTTTGGAAACCAGCATTAGGCTATTTTTATTATAAATAAAGTGACTTATTTTGCAAGATCGTTCTTCGACAGATAAATTATTTTCATTATTCTCATACCAGACTAAACTAACATAAAAGGTGATAAATAAATAAAAATATACAATAACAATCATAACCTAAAAAATAAAATTATTTGCTTTGGAAACCAGCATATTTTTATTATAAATAACGTGATGTATTTTGCAAGATAATTAATTCTCACTCATCGTAATTTATTTTTTCCATCATTTTTGCGAAGCGTGAATTTTAAAGCAAACTTTCTTTGTATTTGTTTAGAATTCAAACTCGATAAAATGTGTTTTCCAGGAACATGGTAAGAAACGATTGAGACATTCAAAAGGTATTATTAGCAATAGACCAAGGTATTCTATGCAAATGCATATTTCTTAGAATGTAATTAAAAAGATCCAAGTGTATGTTAGAAAATTGTTCTTGCCTGGCAAGTATCACCGAAATCGCTATACTTTGCATATTTTATATATTCTGAGCAATTTTGCAATTTTCAATTTTCTACGGATCCATAATAATCCGCGGTCTGATCGTTAGGTGACAACGAGGAAAGCAAAATTATAATCATTTGGCAAAAAGACGAAGGAAAAGTTATGGAGAAGAGCAGATAGCAAAGAGAAAGGAGCGCATAGCGGGAAATTAGTAAGAAATCGAGGTGACTTTCGATAATCATAACTTGCAAACGAATGCGTATGGAATATCATTTTGCAGATAAAAAGTTAACTGATAAAAGTTGACTTTCTACAAACGCTAAAAATCTCGTCTGTTTCCTACAACGAGAGCAACGACTGAAATAGAAAAATCTCGGAAAGGCTACTCTACTTGTGCGAAAACACGATAATAATTAACGACAATAATTAAAAGATTCGCAGCAATAAGAAGGCAGTTTCGATATTTCAACTTATTTTACTTTTACTTGTAAACCAAACAACAGGAAGAAACGTGTAAATTTCAGATTGAAAAGTGGAAAACTTCATTCTGACTGCAAGTTTGAGAAAGTCGTCAACGGAGAATTTCTATCGATTTTCATCTCCATACTTTTCACCTATCTTTTCAAATCTACCTTTTGTACCTTTAATAATATCGATAACTTCGATACGTCGCGAATTCATCCGCGTAATTTACAGAAATTATTGAAAATTAAATTTTAATACAAAAAGAAATCAGTTTCTACATGTTTATCTACATTATCGATGTATAATTTGTCGTATCGCATTTTGCTACGAACGTGATCTTCCTCCCATGTTTCTTTTCTATTCCATAAATATATTGGCTTAAGTGATTGCGGCTTTTGTCATTACCACTTAATGACAAAACCCGCAACTACTTAGTTGCCAAGGCAATATTAACAGGCTGTCGTATCCGTTTTTGTTCCTTCGTATCAACTTAAATACGCGTTCGATAAGACATTTGATACACGTAATTGCTATCAACGCGCTGATGTAACGAGAAAATTGGGAAAAATAACGGTGGAAATGATCGCTTCGAAGCTGTATCATTTCTCTACTCCAACTGAACATTTCAAATTTCACCTACTTTTAGAGACAAAAATATTCATCTTTCTCGCTGTCATTGTAACTCGCATTTAACTGCAGTTTTGAATTTTATTGGCTTGGCAACTAAGTGATTGCGGATTTGTCAATGCCACTTAATGACAAAACCCGCAATCACTTAGTTGCCAAGCCAATAGAAGCTTCTGATTTTACGAGCGAAAGTTGCAATTTGGAAAACGTGGAAACGCGATTTCAGCTTCTTCGATTAACGTCCCGCTAATTCATCTGTCCTTCTGTTTTACGATACACGTCGCACAATGTTGCACAGCGTTCGTAATGCGTGTTTTATATTTGAAACGTGGTTGGTTTAAACGAATAGCTCGGTACGAAGAAGCATAATGAGATCCATTGAACATGTGAAACGTGGAAGAAGATTTGCTTGGGAATAATAAACGGTTGTTGCAATTGAGCGACCGATGCTTCTGTGCAACATTGTGTACGTTGTTACAATGATTCCATAGTATGACACGACTCCAAATCATTCGATATGGATTTCTGTTTGTCTAACATCTGTTTGTCATTTGCTATTAGTCGTATAGCAAGTCATGTAACATTTATGCAATAATTTAGTACGACTCTGAAGTTGTGAATTTAGTACATCTTTGACTCAACAATGGCAGATCACACGAAGGAACACGATAGATAGGAAGATATATGCCGATGATTATGAAATATACAGACAGTAGATGACCTACATGAAGAATGTAGCAAAACATGAACTTATCGCTTATGTTACGTTGCATCTATTTACATTAGAAGAATCTGCAACTAACTTTGCAAAGTAGTGGTAATTGAACTATTGGATTGAAGTGGTTGCTACGTCGTTAAACGGAATCCAGTTGGTACGTCGAACGTAAAACTGTAAACATCTCGAAAGGAAAACTATATGACTTAGACCACTTTCATAATCACCGGCACATGTATTGTCTTATTGATCGTCTCCTTCTTTCATTAGCTTAGTGACTAACCGTGATCGCTGAGAGTTAATTTTTGTATGAAATATAGTTTTATATTTGCAAAGGAAGATAATAATTTAGCCTTAAGATTGTAATTATAGATAATATTTAGAAATACAATTTTCTTTTTGGGTCGTATAGGTCCAAAGAGATGGAATATTAAAACTAAATAAAATATTTCTCAACAATGTAGTTAACTCGAACACTAAAATTTATATTTACACAAAATATATTTTTTATTTTATATTTGGGGAAGGAGGTAGTAATTTAGCCTTAAGATTGTAATTACACTTAAAGATAATATTTAGAAATATAATTTTCTTTTTGGGTCGTATAGGTCCAAAGAGATGGAATATTAAAACTAAATAAAATATTTCCCAACAATGTAGTTAATTCGAACACTAAAATTTATATTTACATAAAATATATTTTCTATTATATTCGGGAAAAAAGATAATAATTTAGCCTTAAGATTGTAATTGTGCTTAAAGATAATATTTAAAAATATAATTTTCATTTCGACTCGTACAAATCCAAATGGATGGAATGTTAATATTATTGGGATTAATTAATATGGATTTTATCATTACCACCTAATGAAAAAATCCGCAACCACTTAGTTGCCAAGCCAATAAATAAAATATTTTCTAACAATAAAATTAATTCGAGCAGCGCGTCGGGGACCGATTAAACTGATCGAGAAACGAAGCTAGCGGTTACGTAAAATATGGAAACCTGGTTGGATTAGTTCGTCTTTTCTTTCCACTTCGGATGACCTTGGAATACAAACAGCTACGAGAATACCATTTAAAATCGCCTCGATCGATGAATTATAATATTTACATAAACAGAGTTTCACAGGAAACGAATATCCTTGCGTTTACAATTTATGTATTTTTGGTGATTATTTAAAATATTCTTTTTACATGGAGGAATAAAATTACTTCGTCGCTTAGGTATAAAAATTGAACGATCGAATAGAGAAACGATGTCTGTTCGTTGGAATTTTTCTAACAGTATTGCGAACGAGACAAAACACGTGACGGCGTATTAAAATTGCAAATCAACATCAGATATCTGCAATTACATCTTAACAGATGATATGAGTTTATGTTATTTCTTTTCCTTTTCCTTTTTTTTTTCTAACTATGTGATAAAGTCATGTTAAGGCTATGTAACGTTACGCAACAATTCCGTGCTACTTACGATTTATTCCGTTTCGATTTATTTTGGTAAATATTTTGGTATTGATAACAATGTTTAACAAGTTGGAATTTTACATAAATAATATTTTACATGCGTATAATAAATATTTCCGCGTTATATTCATGTGATTATTAATGTCGAACAAACGATTTTTCCATTTATAATTATTATAATTTTGTTATATGATTATTAACGTCGAGTAAATAAATGGTTTCTCCATTCAGGTGTTAACATAACTGTAACATATGCAGCGTGAAATTTTTAATAATGATACATTTAATATGAAGAAAAAAATTGTGCGAGAGAAACATTTTTTAACGTAGACACTCTATGTCCCATTCTCAGCATGACAAATTTTTATGCACCAGCTTTTATTTAGAAAATGAAATCCCACTGTTGAACGAGCTATTAACATTGTTAATGAATCACTGGCTCGCTATTTGCTCGCATTTATTTTCATTAATTCCATCTTACCATATTCGTCATTTATATCTCGGCTGGTTTCTCAGGATCCATGCAAGCAAACATAATCCAGCTTTCTATGGATATTTCCAAAGAAGTTTCAAATATGCATACAAATTTATGCAAATAATAATAATCTTTTTGTGGTAGGAAAATTATTAAAAATTAAATGACGGATTTTCTAGAAGAAAAAAGAAAGGGAAGAGAATTAGAAACTTGGACTATTTGGAGGAAAAATGTTATTCTCCTGTATTTGATTGCAGTAAAATTCCAGAATAATTCATTTTCCGGGAACTCGAGGAGAAAGAGATAAACTTGCAAAAATATTGCGGAAGATTAGAAAAAATGCTTAATGTGCACAATCGAAAGTCGTGTGTTTGTTTGTGAATGTAAACGTAGCTAAAACGCAAGCAAGCAGCGAAGATTCGATAACAGAATTGCATCGTGCGATCAAACTTTTTGATTGCGTAACGATATTACTGCACGGACTATCATTTCCTACCGATCGTTATACTTTCTTTTTACGAGCGACGAACCGTCGCGTTGCCCTAAAACCTGTTCCTCCGGTTATCGTCTGCCAGTCTGGGCCATAGGTATGTATATATATATATATATATTTAAATTAGCTTCGTTTTATATTCGTATCGAGATTGCTTCGATTTTCAGTTGGGTCAAAGTCGTTGCTCGTTCCAATTCGTGTCTAGTTCATCAGACCTATCGTGACTAAAATTTCTTCGAAACCGATAGCAACGACGAATTCTGCACGAAGATAAGTAACGTAATTCAGAGAAGATTGGAATTGTTCGAGGAAAAATTCTTGGCCAATTTATGCCAGTTCCGTGAGAAAGCATCAAAGTATTTTCATTGTTATACGATAGAGACTTCTCTCGGTATAAGTTTCTTCTTATCTGCTTAATTATAAATTACAGTTTATTGATTAGATTTAAATCGTATAATGTTTCTTTACCATAGAATAGAATCTTTGCTTTAGGTCTTCTTGATTATACAGTTGAATCTTAATTTTGAATAAATGAATAAAATAATGTAATTCTTATTATTTCGATTATAAGTCGGAATTTGTTAGACTCGAATTTGAATTTTAGATCCTAAGATTTAGGTCTTTTTCTCAAATACCAATCCAAACAATCTTATTGATTTTATATCTTCCAATTAAAATGAACAAAATATTTTGTTTATTTTATACCAATAGAATATTTTGTTACAGTTTAAAAAATTAGGTTAGGAACACGTGGAGCAATAGGATTAAGCTAGGTCTAATTTACGATCGTTTAGGTTAGGTTTAAGTTCGCGTTCATTACTCTGTGAAATCTGTCTACGAAGGGTGGTTTAGGTTAGGTTCGTTTCACAAAACGTTTCTCGTTTTAACTAAAAACGTGTCGAAGATTAGATAGAAAGGGTAAAAAACGTTGGTCCTAATTCTGACAGACTGTCACTTATTTTAAACAACTTATCAAATATTATGAAAACAGTTCTTATCGTTCGTAGTAACATAGCTGCGGTTAGATATGATCGTTTAAAATAGCCTACGAGCCTACAAAGCTATGGATATCTATATGGCGATTGAAAAACAATGTACAAACACGGATAAGCCTAGACAAGTTCTTCGATCGACGATGAAAACGATACTAGCGCCATTGGCCTCCATCTACCGAGACTTACATAACCTTTTCTCTTTCGTAACGAAACTATTTGCATTACTGCGTATCTACTCGTTCCCCCGCCAATTATCAGTCAAGTTTTAAAGGGTTGATTATCTTCATTTATCATTTAGATACAACGTGCGACGATAAAGTCTAACCAAATTTGTCTTGAACCTGATAGTGGCAAATTCAGGGGATTCTTAACTCTCTTAATTAAGTCGTATCATATATAATACTATTTATAAACCTATATAATTACACGATCTTTAGAATTTCATGCAGTTATTGGATTTTATTAAATGAAATGTTATAGCGAGGTATAAAATTTGTTAAATTTTATGGGGGGTTTTTGAGGACACGTCGGTGTATATGAAAAACACAATGTTATTAAATAAGAAAGTTATTTCGACAATTATCGGAGTACGAGAAATGTGCGCAAATCAGTCCGATTAAAAATTTCGACCTTTAGATTGGCTAAATCTTTCGAAGGCAATAAATCGATCATTTAAAGCGAAGCTCCTGTTAAAATTATATTATAATTATTATAACTTTAATTTAGTGGACTTAAAAGGTAATTAAAAGATTTGAATTTATAATTCTAAAAGGAATTCTCTCTTTCGGTTTTTCTGAACATGTATGAGCAAGTTACTAGATGGATTAAATGTGACTAGAGATTCTTTTCATTATCACTAAATCAAACAATAGCCCAACATTTTTATTTACATACGATCTCGTGAGGAACCAGTTAAATTTCATCTTATCTCGAAAATTTTCCACGAAATGCCAGACAAAATCGAGTCAGACTACCTTTTATCGGCTCTCTGTCCGAGCAAATAGGGAAATTGCGTTATCAGCCAGGGTTATCCGACAGTTGTGCCCATCGCATCGTTCTTGTCTCCTTTGAATTTCGCAAACCCACATTTGTTTGCCATTTATTTTTTCATGCTGTACGAGATAAGTTTATGACAAATACATGTACCACTTGTATTAAATATCCTACCGTTTCTATATATATTTTTTCAGATTTGTTCCGTCTGATTACAGTGCTAACGAAATTTCAATATGTTTTACATAATACACGTGATAATATTAAAACTGTGGATTTTCACATATTTATGGAAAATTTAAAAATGCGAAAATACAGAAAATTCGCGTAAACTGGAAAAGTACATAAAATATCGAAAATACAGTATTTGTTATAATATATTATAAATGAGATTTAATTGTATTTAATAGATGAAACACAGCTTTGCGGTTTTGTTTGTATTAATAAAAATATGAATTTGCAGAAAAATCTGCGGTCTACGCATAACGTACTCATCGAGAAAAACGTTCAAGCACTTTTGTTGATCATTCTAATTTGTACAAGTGTATTTGCAATTATATCGTGATTTTTGAATTATTTTCGCTACGTTAGTTTTTAACTTTGTTTGTACTGTGACTAAGTGTCTATATGTCGATAAATCATTTAGCATCGATTTGAATGTAAATTAACGAGCCGTACGTTTCCTGAAAACACTTAGTAAAACAATTAGAATATAGCGCGAGTAGTAATAGTAACCGTGAACGTATATATTTAGTGCTAGAAATGATATAATAGTTTTATTCATATTCAGTTATTCAAACCGGTTAAATACTTTTGACGATATTTTCAAAGTAAATGCTCGCGCTAAATATCTTGTAATTTCTGTAACACATTGTCAACTTCGTTTCAAACTCTATCAAGATAATTGTACAAGAAACTTTACAAATGCAATTATGATAGTCGACTCTCGTTACAATGTTAATGAAATTCTAAAATGCTTGACGTAACGCAGATAATACGTTCGTAAGAAAGACGCGTCCGAATATATTCTTTCCCTTAAGTCACTGTACGTATGTCAAATGTCGAGGTGATGGAAAATCGATGAGAATCGGCCTGAAACGTGACTGCAACGCGGAACAAAGGAGATGGACTTAGGTTGGCCAGACTGGCCGAGCTGACACGAGCCATTAGTCAATTCGAACACGATCTGCGTTATATCTGACGCCGCTTATCCCCCTAATAGGCAGATTATACCGACTAATTGCCGCATAATGTCTCGATGCCGATTCCATAGAATTAGCCGATTGTCGGTTGGCTACACTGCCCGAGGACACTCTCTAAAAACGTTTGTTCAATGGACGATCGACTGGAATGTTGCTCGGAGATCTTTGTTTGCTTAACTGGAATTGGGTCGCCGGATTTCCTTTCTCTGCGCGGCTTCTTTTTTTCTTTTTTTTTTCTTTTTTTTTTTAGATTAGAATGGAAATGTATGGTAATCGCAGAGGCGTTCCGACGACGAGTCTATAATTACTTTCCTCGCTATCTCGGTAGACTTTGTAGTTTGTTCTGATGACCATTGTTATTATTAAACAACAATTCTCGAGGCATTGGGAATGTTTGCCGCGTCACGAGACAATGCAGAGTTTATGAAATGGTTCTTCTACTTTCCAGTGTTTCTCCATCTTCTGTTTTTATTAAGAAGTTACGAAGCTCGCAGAGGTGGAAGTTTTAATTGGCAAATTGTGAGATCTGCGATGAGACGAGAATTTAAAAAAAAATTTCCAGCTGCACGGAGACTCGTGCGACATTTGTAGTCGATCGAGAACTTTTCAAGAGTCCACAACGAAACGAAAATTTCGAGGAACCCGTAGTCAATCGAAAATTCGGAAAAATATATAGCCAGGTGAAAGTTATGGAAGAATCTACGATAAATTACAGCATCCTACCATCTATGTCTGTTCTAACTGTGTTAGCCCACCTTGCTAACACTGTACATCATATGGTGTCCTTCTTCTTGATCCTTGTCATCCTTAAGACGCTGCTTAAAACGTACACTTTAATTTTCATATTCATCTCTACTTTCGAACCTCCGTGTATATCGTTCTCTTTTTAGTTTCCTTGTTTCGCATATATTTGCGCGTGCGATTTATTTTTCCCCGCGTCGCATCTTTCTACCGAAGCATTTACCTCGTTAATAAAAAATAAACAATATTAACAATAATAATAACAAGAACAATAATAAAATAAGAATTCTGAGCCGATCCAAGCAGACAAAGATTGCGATATCGCGAATCTACAACAATAAATGATTATTTATCGAAAGAATTCGATAATCTGAACGATCTACGAGAGAAAAAGACACAAGTGGTTCTCAACACAAAGTGTTCGAAGATAAGGCAGCACTCGAGTCGAGTCGAATCGACTTCAAAGTTCGTGTCTTTCCTTATCAATCGTGTCAACTTATGATGAAAGATCGCATGGAAATTTTGTGAACTTTTCCATTGATAGGGATTGGTATTTTGGAAACTAGAGGAGGTTAGGTTAGGTTAGGTTAGGCTACGTTAGGTTAGGTAAGGAAGAATATCTATGGCGGAGACGGGGGAAAATGTCGAAGTGGCGCTAGTGTCGCTAGTGAGAGAACTGAACAATGCGACTGGCATAAATTACACGTAATTACGATGTATCCAGCGAATCGCAATTACCTGTTCACTGGCGTAAAAGCGGTGAAACGCATCGTTGCACGATACCTGTTTTAAAATCCAATTATCCCCTTCTAAAATATCTCATTCGTATCCTTTTGAAAAAAAAAAGATACACTGTATATGTTTTTCTATGCCTCTATCTAACAGATCGTAGTGTTGTTCTTGTTACTAATTAATTTGCGATTACTAATCTTCACCGTACTTATCTGTAATACTATTTAGAACATGAACTAAAATTCTAGATTATGTGAATATAAATATACACAGGGCGAAAAATATCGGTTATCAATTTACGAATATTTATAGTCCTGTCGTGATACAGAACGATGATGATAAAAAGATTAATAGAAAAATATAGTTTAACAATTGCGTAGATTATGAAATTATGTTTAAAGAATATCGAAACACGGGGAATCGCGAAACGAATGAATTTTGAAATTCAACTTTTATTCTCTTCTGTTTTTCTTACGTACGTCTATCATTTACGATAAAAACGTTTCGGATAAGATATTTTTAGAAAAGCGTACAATGTATGCGCTAACGTAATTCGATTACGATGAAAAAATTCCAGCGTTTTCAAATTCCTCAAAATTATCGCGTTTATGTAACTGCAAATTAACTACGATGATTACGAAACGGCTACAATTATTTTAATTACTCTGGTTCGTACATCAGAATCAGCTACTATAATGAACGTTCGAACGTTTATCTTACACCCGCCACATAAACAAAGCGCAATTACCCAAATTATAGCTGGATTATTGTAAGAGAATTAATCGGGCACGTGAATTCGCTTCACAATGTCCATAAAGATATTGTAAATTCGCGTGGGAAGAAATGCTGACGTTAAGTAGCGGCCGAAGCGAGTCGACTAGCGCAAATGATCGTTAAATTTACAAAGTATCAAAAATTAGGGTAGAATCACACGCAGGAGCCAAGCTTCGAAAATTCGATCGAAGCGAGCCCCAATTCACGCGAGACGCGATGAAAGAGATTAAATTTGCGAAATTTACGAATCAACGTGAAAATGGAAGGAGCGGCGAATTTTTGAAAATCGGTCCGAGACGAGGCGATCGGCGTAACGATGTTAAATTTTCGAGACTTGAAAATTGGCGTAGAAACGAACACGAAATTCGAACCGACTATGTAGCAGGAAAGAATTAAATTTTCAAAGTTTAAAAATTGACGCGAAATTTGGGAAATTCATGAAAATTCACCAAGTGAACTTAAAGTTCGGTCGATAACGTGGATATTGTTTCCCTTTGGCGTTGCCAGGAATTTTCGATAATTGCAGATAACGAGATCGTGGAACCACGTGTATGGGCATTATTTTGTATGGATCCAATTTCCACGGGTACAGATATTTTCATCGGGACGGGTCGATAGCGATGCCGAAGAGCCACATCAATCACCGTGCACTCTTCCGATGAACGTGCACTCTGATTACTTTGCCGGCATTCACGGGCTAGAAGAGCGGATTCGCGGACCAGCGGGCGAAAATACAAGTAACCGCGTGTTTCGGTGAAAAAAACGCACCCTTTTTCTTTTTTTCAAAGTCCATTCGACGCTGTAATATCATCTAGAAACGTATATGTGAAGAGATTTGTGATTAACTGTGAGGTTATGTTCGCGTGTACTTAATAATTTTTTGATTTGAAACGCCCTGTATAGAAGTATCGAGAATTAGCAGTAAGTTGGTAATAGTTATAATTTGAAATGGAAAGAAAGCGTTGGATTGATCGAGCTTGGAAGATGTAGATCTAGTTACTTTGAAACGCTCTGTAGTGGTTTAACGATTATTTTTAGCATTTTCTTTCGTCGCTTTCCTCAAACTTTGAGAATTCTGGTTAACGTTTCTTTTCGCGAGTTTCTGAGTTGTCGAAACAACTTGTATATCGTAGAAAATATTAAGTGAAAGGAATTGGTAGCACAAATTTTGAAATATTCTGTAGTCAAGTGATAATAATTCCTGATATCAGTAGCAGCCGATGAACATGTTATGTAGGGGTTCTGCGTACATAAAAGATAAATAAGTAGCATTTCTTAACGCGTAAACAGTTTATTAATAACTCTCTATATAGAAAATTCGGTATTTCAAAACAAATTATTTTTATCTAAAAATAAACTCTATCCTTCTTCGATTGCCCCGAAAAAATCTCTCAATAATTTTTTCATTAAAGTCCGAAATTTCTGAAATCATAGTTTTTTCGATCGAAATCACACACAGTGCCGTTAATCGTTCATGATATTTTTTAAATAACGTAGACTCCTTTTAACATAGAAACAACCATTAACGCTGGAATAACAATCTATAACCTTAAGTATATTATACTGTATTTACATAATATACGATATTTATTAGTATTACTTTGCACTTCCTAACCTCAGAATGTTTGAGTCTCTCATTTTTTCTTCGGGCCGCCATTGTTCGATATCGTATTTCCTAACCTCTAAAACGAGTACTTCCATAAATAAATTAATTAATAATAACTACTCTAGAAAACTTCCTTGTTTAAATTTATTTGCGATTTGTACAATTAAACACCTGAAATCCTCGCTTGTCAAATTCCTAACCTCCAAGATAAAATCTTTCACGGCAGAGGTTGATACTACTGCAGAAAACTCATTTGTTCGAATCTAATTAGCTCTAATTAAAGCAGAAACTGTGAAGAGCCCTGTATTAACGTAACGGAAGTGTTTGATATTGCGGTTTCAATTGCGTTACGAAACTCGCACAACTAAAGGAACAACTTCGGTAGACGGTGCTGAGTGATCTTTTACGCGACTCGATCTTCCCGGGTCTGACGTTATCTCTGTAAACGCGAGTGTACGACCTGCTTGCGTGTGGCAAGGTGACGTCCTGATTTACGATCGATCCTCGTTCCGATCTATCGTTGCACGAGTGTAATTCCTAAGTGACGTGCAAACTGTGCTCCGTCATTGAAATTCTACACTCTTTCGACGTGCATCAACCAGTAAAAACAAATTTACGATCAATTCTAAGAAATTTCAAGGGAAATCGTATCTGGCCATCATCTTGATCCCAATACGTATCATAAATTATACAAACAGTGACATACTACGTCGTTGCTTTTTTTTTCTTTACAAAGGTAAATATTTCCATCGACGATATCGGTTTACGGAATATTGTTCGTAAAAAATTCGTCAAAAAGGTTCGTATTACTCGCCAGACTGTTGATACAAACGTGGACAGACGAAAAGATCCTAATAGCTACTACGGCTCCGTCGAAGATATCAAAAAGATCTACCGGAAGTAGGCAGAAACAGTGGCGTCAATTGAGTACAGGATAAAATACGAAGGTGTTTCAAAAACAAAGTCCCATTTGCCAGAAGGTTAACGCACACAGATAAGATATTCAGGCGTCGTTTCATCGTTTTATTAGAAACGATAAAGAATACTGAAAATATGAAAAATAATAATTTTCGATGCAGAATAAAATTCAAAAGGCGTTTCAAAATACGAGTCCCGCCGATAAAAGATTAATATCCGTATATTTGACTGAAAAAACGTTTCGTAGTTTTACTAAAAATAGTTAAATCGATGGTACCCTTTCTTTTCTATCTTCTATGTATATATACGAAGATAATGCATAAAATCCACCTACAGAGCGTTTCAAAAAAAAAAAAAAAAAAAAAAAATAAAAATAGAAAAAAAGGGAACAGAGAAATATCCACGTAAATGTACACAAGGACGTTTTACCATAGATATTGAACTCTTCCAAAAATACCGATCAAACAGGTGCAATATTTGCGTTTGAATAGCATCGCGCGGTGTAAGTGTATTTACACTGGGCTATCGCTCGGCTGAGCCAGTTTCGTGCTGCGTCGTGTATAGTGGCTAATCAGCTGTCAACATCATTGTACCAACGTATACGTCGTATTTCGTTGGACGAGACCGACGTAGATAACTATCGTTCAGACTACTTTATTTCATCGGTGCAAGTGGTTCCTTGTACGCGTGCTGTGTAACATCGACGCAATGGTCTGCAAGTGCTGTAAGATTATCACTCGTATATACATACATCGATGATAAAAAAGAAACAAGTTCTTCATTCATACGTGAAAATCTCCATCTAGGCCATTTCTCATTTCTTCGTTTACTTCATCTCGTTTATATTTTTATATATGTACATTTTATATATTTGTATACATCGTGCGTAAATACATAAACGAGGGAAAGAACGCGTATCGTACGTTAGTGACGATTCCTTCGTAATATACGACGAAACATTCAAGATCGTAAAAATATTACCTGGCGACAAATGTTTCACATAAAATTCGAAGACCATTGAAAGAGAGAATTTTTGAGAGAAATTAGAAGATCGAGAAATTCAGAATTAGTAAATTTTAAAGGTTGAAAAATTAGCGAATAAAAGGAAGAGGCGAAACGCGACGAATACAACGACGTCGTCTGATAGCTATACCCGTTTTTCTGCGAAATATCTGTGCTTTGGTGAAAGTGTTTCGTTTTAAGAATACCATGAAAAGCCGAGGAATTTATAATTCACTAGTTTTTGGACCCTCGAACATCTTGCACCGGTTAGACGGAAGAAAAATAGGTTTATTAATATTTCACCTTTATCACCGCCTGTCTCGCTCGTTGAGAGAGCGACCACTACGACGCGAACGTCTCTGTCCTTGTCGACACCTGTCGAGACTCGGGTCTCGAGAACACCATTACGAACGCTCGTTTGGCGTGTTTTCTATACATGATAAATGTCGCCGACGTCGTGGAAAATGTCTGTCACGAGTCTGACGAGTGGAACGAGAAGAAACATTTTCATACAATGAAAAGTTACCGAGGCTGACGTATATCTCGATTACGAGGTCTACTCAAATTTATTTGAAGATTGTAATTAATCGGATCCCTGAATTTCGATTTGAAAATTGCTTTCCTAGAGTTTTTTTTAGGGAGGGGGGTATTTTGCGGGATATTTTATAATAAAATTTATCGAAAAGATTTAGGTCCATGTATGGGCAAGAAAATGAAACCACCTGTAGCTATTAAGGTAACAAGTTTCGCGTCAAAGTAAGAATATTTGCTCGAGGTCACAGCATCTTCATTAACATTCTGGTTAAATAAGAGGATGGAAAGAACCAAGTCCACGCCGTGGATAATAAAATGAAACTACCTGTAGCTATTAAGCTAACAAGTTCCGCGTCAAAGTAAAAATATTTCCTCGAGGTTACAGCATCTTCATTAACATTCTGGTTAAACAAGAGAATGGAAAGAACTAGCTCCATGCCGTGGATAATAAAATGAAACTACCTGTAGCTATTAAGCTAAAAAGTTTCGTGTCAAAGTAAAAATATTTCCTCCAGTATTTTCATTAACAATCTAGTTAAATTAGAGAATGGAAAGAACCATTGACGATTGAGATTATCTAAGAAGTTACAGATCATCTACAGTGTGTTTCATGTTGCAGGCTTTAAGAAGCTGATGCATGGCGAAGGAGCCATGAAGAAAACCGTGTTGATAGTTTTGGCGGAGACGATTGGCACCTCTATATTGCTGTTCGTTGGCTGCATGGGATGCGTTGGAGGCCTGGGCTCTGAACCTACACCACTTCAAATTTCTTTAACCTTTGGCCTTGCTGTGATGATTGTGATTCAAGTTGGTATCCATCAATTTTGGCAATTCGATTTCATTTACACATATTTATTCTCTCGTTGATTTTGTTATATCTGATGATCCAAATTATACGCTATACTTTGATTCTTATTTTATATATCTATCACACTATACACACTTGTACTATATATTTTAAAACCAAACAGTATATTCATAACGTCTGTTAGCTCTTGTCTTTTGGATCACAGTTAGAATTTCTATTATCATAAAGAAATAAATTTCTAGACAAGACTCAAATTTGAATTAATCGTAGTAGAAATACAAATAAGTTTTTTGCATTTGTAAATAATTTTGCCATGTTCCTAAATGTCTATATGAATCGACTATTCGTGGCTATTGAATAATTCAAAGCTAAGATTCGTTTGGTCCTTTCAGTCTATTGGCCACATCAGCGATGCTCACATTAACCCTGCCATCACGGTGGGATCGGTAGTGCTCGGGAAGAAGACTATTCCCGAAGGATTGGTGTACCTGTTGTCCCAGATAGTCGGCGGAATCCTGGGGTTCGGTATGCTGAAGGTTCGTACTTTCGTAATTCATTCACAACTTTGATCATCCTCTATTTATATTGATCGTGCACCGAAACGGATAAACCGTCATGTTGAATTCTTTAAGGCCACGCTTTTAACGGAACAACTTGAAAAATTCGTCATCTAAAAAGCTATTGGTACTTTTCTGTAATTAAATTTTATGGGTACACGTACTCTCTAAAATATTTTGGACAGATCAAGTTCGTGTTACGTTGTAAAATGAAACGACCTGTACATGTTTCGAAGCAGAATATTTTCTCATCGTAACAGGCAATTCTGCAAGAGCAAATTTGGAGAATATGTGGATTTTTTACTCATTGCATTGTGCAAGCCGATATACCAGGTTTTGTTTAAACACATTGTTAAAACAAATCACTTGGCACATCAATCTTAAGCTTCAAGATTGCTCACAAGATGGATATGGCTTAATAATAACATAATAATACATCGAATATTATTACCATGTATGAATCAGGCTGTAAATCTTTGAAAAGACGTGAAACGTACAAGAGAATGATTTTAACGCGATTTCGAAAAGAGGCCAGTATATAATCGCAACCTCGACATGTATCCGTTTATCGAGTTCAAGACCCTCTATTACATTCATTTATGGAACGATAACTAGTCATGATATCACGCTATCTGTATAGACCGTGGTCAAGCTCTATTTGAAAACGAATACCTATGATAACAACGTTTGCAAACATTTTTTTTTATTTAGGTTGTGTCTTCGTTAGATTTGTTTGATTATTTTTAAATACAGTCATTCTTCATTCGATTTGTTATATTATGAAGTAAATTGGGATATCAGGTAGATTTATAGAATTATGCATCATGTTAATCCGAATCAATTTCAACCATTGCATTAATCTTTGATTAATCCTAGACTCGAATAGTTTATGATACTAATGTCAATCGTGACCATTTCATTGATCTTGAGCAATCCAAACTGGGATTGAATCATCCACCATGTCCATTCTAACCAACTCCAATAGGTACTATATCAACTCAAATCAATTCCAACCAATGCATCAACCTTCAATTAATCCTTCCACATATTGCCAAAGTACTAGACTTGAATAGTTTATGATAGCAATATCAAACAATCATAACTATTTGAGTAATCTTCAACAATCCAGACTGGAATTGAATCATCCATAATATCAGTTGAGTATGTCAACTCAAATCAATTGCAACCAATGTATCAACCTTCAATTAATCCTTCCACATATTGCCAAAGTACTAGACTTGAATAGTTTATGATACCAATATCAAACAATCATAACTATTTGAGTAATCTTCAACAATCCAGACTGGAATTGCATCATCCATAATATCAGTTGAGTATGTCAACTCAAATCAATTGCAACCAATGTATCAACCTTTGATTAATTCTTCCACACATTGCCAAAATACTAGACTTGAATAGTTTATGATACCAATATCAAACAATCATAACTATTTGAGTAATCTTCAATAAACCAGACTGGAATTGAATCATCCACGATATCAATTGAGTATGTCAACTCAAGTCAATTTCAACCAATGCATCAACCTTCAATTAATTTTCACACATTGCCAAAGTACTAGACTTGAATAGTTTATGATAGCAATATCAAACAATCATAACTATTTGAGTAATCTTCAACAATCCAGACTGGAATTGCATCATCCATAATATCAGTTGAGTATGTCAACTCAAATCAATTGCAACCAATGTAACAACCTTTGATTAATTCTTCCACACATTGCCCAAATACTAGACTTGAATAGTTTATGATACCAATATCAAACAATCATAACTATTTGAGTAATCTTCAACAATCCAGACTGGAATTGTATCATCCATAATATCAGTTGAGTATGTCAACTCAAATCAATTGCAACCAATGTATCAACCTTTGATTAATCCTTCCACATATTGCCAAAGTACTAGACTTGAATAGTTTATGATACCAATATCAAACAATCATAACTATTTGAGTAATCTTCAATAAACCAGACTGGAATTGAATCATCCACGATATCAATTGAGTATGTCAACTCAAGTCAATTTCAACCAATGCATCAACCTTCAATTAATTTTCACACATTGCCAAAGCACTAGAACCTAATAGTTCATCACATCAATATCAATCAACCCTAATCAACTGCAACTATTTATTATTCTTCAAGTAATCTTGCCACGCATTATCAAAACTATACAGATAGATAATATATAAATATATAGATATAGCAATCTCAACTAATCCTAACCATATCATATTCCTTATTACCAATCTATTGTTTCTGATCTTAACCAATGTATTAACCCTGTATTAATCTCCCATTTCCATGAAAACCTCGATGTAGCAAGCAAATATCAACCCAAAACCGGAACTGGCGTTGCAGGTGGTGACTCCGACAGATAACCTGACGAGCAAGACCCTCAGCGAGGCGGACATGTTTTGCGTGACCGATCTACACTCGGAGCTATCTGCGATCCAGGGCCTGTTGCTCGAGGGCATTTCCACCGCTATACTGATGCTGGTCGCGTGCGCCGTCTGGGACAGTAGAAACGTGAAAAACACCGACTCGGTGCCAATCAGATTCGGCCTGACGGTCGCTGCTCTTGCGCTCGCGTTCGGACCTTACACAGGCTGCAGCATGAACCCGGCCAGGTCATTGGCACCAGCGCTCTGGAACAATCAGTGGTCACATCACTGGATCTACTGGTTCGGTCCCATTGGTGGCGCCCTTTTATCGTCCTTCATGTACAAAACTATCTTCGGCGTGAAGAACAATACGCAGGATGAGTGCGCTGCTGAAGCTGTCGCGCTGAACAGCGTCAACATTCAGAAGACGGAGGTACGCTCGTTACCTTTGTGTTACATAAGTATTTTTCAATTTTTTCAGCTAATCAGGGTCCGCTTTTTTTTTCTTTAATTCCTTCTTTAACTCTTTGTAGGCTGGTATATAATCTATCGTAGGCTATTATTAATTTTTCTATCTTTTCCATTTATGAATTTTCCTTTCATCTTTAATTTAAGCCGATCAGGGTCCATTTTAGATGGAAGATTCTCTTTTCGATTCCTTGTAGACTTGGTACATTAGTATCAGCCCATGGTGCGCCATTCATTTTTCAATATTTCCAGCTGACCACCGTCTACTTTTCTGAATATTCTACTTCTAGCTATTTACAAGCTTCGTATCAAAGTCTACTTTGTTAAGAATTCTCTTTCTCACTCTGTGTACACTTGATACACAGTGCGGTAGTATCTGTCGCTCAATTTTATCAGTATTCGTGTCACTGAAAATATTTAACTCTTCGTAGACTCGGTAAGACTCACCTTCGGCTCTGGCATCTATTTTCTAATATTTCCAGCTGGTTACAGTTCGTTACAATGAACATTTTCTCTTTAATTCCTCCCACACGTTACATTCACATTATGTACGTATCTTTCGTCCCTTTTATATAACACATACAATTTTATATTTTATAAATGAAAAGAACTGATCCTATATCTTCGACTTATTTTTACAACATGTACAATCAACGTACAATCATTTCCTTCTCATTTATACTATGAATAACGGGACACCTTGTATAATACAGGAAAGTTCCCAATGCTAAGCGTTGAAATACCTTCATGAACTGTTGTAAGTAGTCCCGCAGTCTGATGACGACAGACGTCAGTCTCTGGATTCCTCTTCCGAAAGCCATTAGGCTCCAACTAGGACAGTTTGCAGGAAAGTGACTTAAACCTGATTCAGAATATTCTTGCAACAGCGTGGCGCACAGGATAAGAAGTTAAACGATACGTCGTCCGAAGAACGGCTTTACCCAGATCCACGGTTAGGGTTCCCATCGACGGTAAACCGAGAACGTTAAATCTCACCGCGTCGTAAAACCAGTTTCACCAAACTTCCTCGCCAACGACGATTTATCGCCGACCTTTACGGCCAGCCCTTACAAGATAATCCGCATCGCGAAAAATCTTGATGCACGGCATGCATCGCGTTTACATGACTTACATAGTCAGCTAAACTTACGAGCGTCTCCTCGAAATTTCTTTCATTCGTCGCGATGCTTCCTTTTTAGAATTTTTTTTTTTTTTTTTTGATTGAATTACTGACTAGTCATCTGACTGAGGTAGCAGGACGATGTGAAAAGAGAACTGATAAAATCAAGTATCAACGTTGGACTCGCCACTTCGATTTATTACGAAAATTCTTCGAGCTTTCTGAGAACTTTGGTAACAGAAAATCCAACGCCTGTCTTAGTACGTTCGTGAAGAGTTTGAAGATATTCTTGGTAATAGGAACTCTGAACGATTGGGAAGATTAAAAAATAAGTGAAAAGGCTAAACATCTGCAAGGCAAGGGATTGAGAGATTCACTTCATTCTGAGCACCCTGACTTTAGTGAAGAGAAACACATTTCTGTCCTCTGATACGAGATGATGCCAGAAATAGTTTGATGTAACAGGTCTACAGAGTTGACGAATCATCAGCTTCAACATCTTGCTGATTTTAATTTACACAAAACATAGTTTGATCCTCTGTGTTGAATTTAGATTGAAATTGCAAGTAGGCAGGAAATTTCCTAAAATACTACAAGGAAATCCCAAGGATGTTAATCAGTGTCTAAAAATGGGAAGGGTATGTTCTCTGAAGCGTTATTTAAAGTGCTATCACAGGTTAGCATTATCTTCGGTCAACTTCACAAGTCGATATATGCACATAAACCTAATTTAATCTCTTGCTCAAATATCATTTGAAATAAAAGTTTATCCATCTCGATACAATCCTTCCGACAGTAGCATCAACGAGCTATCTCGAACAATCAAAGAATTATCAAATCTTATCAAGGGATTAGGAAAATCAACTGAAGAATTAAAGCAACCGAAGCTGTGTAGTAATTTGCATCGCCTATTAAAGATAGTGACGAGTACTCCACTTTGGAGTATTTTACATACTTTACGTATATGGTGTACATTCTACTGAATTTTGTACTTTTAAATTTATGATAAATCTAAAGGCACAAACGTACACGGAGTGATGCAAACGAAGCAAACATATATAAATAAAAACTGTACGTAAAAGAAAAAATAAAATATGGTACTATAGTTATTATACGTAGGAAATAAAACAACTGGCACAATCCATTCCTCGAACGATATGCAGAACAATATAAATTTCTATAAAACTGCGCGTTCTATCGGGCAATGATCCATCAAGATTGATCGATTCGTTTTCTCTTTCTAGCCGTGATACGAAACTGAAGAGGGCCAATCGGAAACGTCGAGGGTACGGGTCGATCGGCACCACCTTCAAGAAACCACGAGAGATTAAGCGTTCAATGGAGGATTCGAATGGATCGAACGAATCCAGCGGATCGTACATCGCGCCATCTAGGATCTTTTGTACCTCCGTTTTCCTCGATCGTATAGAATTCGAACGATCCAGGAAATCGCAAGACTGCTCATCAGAGAGACCATCCGTTGCCTTCGAAGTATTGTTCACACGCGGCAACGTTATCTTGTTAGGGAAACGATATACAGCATATAGGTTATGTGCATCCCGGGAACGACGGTATTCCGCCATTTTACGATTCGGTGATCCACCGTGCACAACATGGTGGCTGTTAGATCGGAACCGATGCTGGAAACACACATCTCGTTGTTGTTGTTGTCTTTTTTATTTTTTTTCTTTCGAATACTCCGTTAGTATATGTTCGCGCAGCATAACTGTGTTGCTTGCTGCTTCATAGGCGATTTCAATTCGCTAATTGTCGTTGTATATAATTGTTATATTTTTTATAGATGTATTTACTCGTGACGATGGAAAAATATAATCGGATAAAAGTAAGCTTGGAATTTATTCATCAACCCTTCCTCATTACCCTCTGCTTGAGAGAAATTCGTTTCTTTCTTTTTCACATCTTTGGAGAATTGTTGAATAAGAATATATATATATATTTAGAAAATTTTGAATAAAAATGTTAAAATCTCCTGTAGTACCGAGAACCGTGTCGCAGCGGTGTATTGATGGTAGCCTGTCTTCAGGCGCCAGGCGAGCGTAGAAATAAAACATCTAGCTCTTATAATTAGATTTCTTTTATTAATGATATAACAAGTTTTTTAATTATAATCTGAGATTCTGAGATACAGAGCATAAGCTTTGAAAACATTACGCGAAAAAGTTATTTAAAGAGACAATTGGCCGACGATCGATCGGGAAAATTCCTCTCCGTCATTCATTACGACCTTGACGCTCCATTCGAAAACAAAACACACAAATCACGTCGTATATGAAACAAGTTCGATAGAACGAATTCATGCGATGACTGTTCGATAAAAGCCTGTACCGTTTGAAACAAACAGGAAAAATCAGGAATTATTTTTGAAATACGATAACCAACGATTGATCGTTAATTAATTTATTCATAAGACCAAAATTATATCTGCAAAGGTATTTACTGGAAGCAATAATTAGAAGCCATAATTTGTAGCCACCGAGCCATAATTAACTAATCAATCGTAATCTCAAGTCATCCAACCGCATAATAACCATAAATTGTAATAACAAAATATAAAATCTGACTGGCTAATTAGCTTGTTCATAAAACATCCGGAAACATTAATCGTTGCTAATCTCAAGCTCCATAGGTAAAAATAAAAGAATCTTCAAGTCTCAACTTAATGCTAGTAATAAATTGAATAATAAATGTTAAACGATCCAATAATAAAATGAATGATAATAAATTTAATAACTGACAAGTCCCGTTGGAGAAAGTCAATCTTATTTTGAATTAATTTATCCGCAAAGCCAAAGTCAGTCTCGACGACTAATCAATCCTAACACAAATTTCCATAACTCAGGGCCGCTATTCACTCAAGAGAATTTTGAAATCTTCATTTATAAACAGTCATCGTTCGTTATTCAATTAGCATAAAATTACGATTCGAGTGAATAGCCAGACGAAGCGAAGGGATCTCTACGGGGCTGGTTTCCCATGGGCGACGTAGCTTGTTACAACGGAGTCAGAAAATTAGACGAGGACCCGGCAAAGAAACAAATGTGTTTCCGCGTAAGAAAATGGGAAAACTACATCAGACTGTTGGCGAACAGAGCGGAGTAACGTTTTCCTATGATTTACATAGCAAGCGTCGGCTCAATAATTCAACTTTCAATCTGTTCCTTAATGCTCGCCTCCTTTTTCTTCGCCGTTTCTTATTTCTCACGATTCCTTCGCAGACACGTACACCTACATGCGATATAATCACCGTCTAAGACGAAAATAATTACAGCGAGCAGCGAAGCAAATATTTGTCAGCTCAAATTTCTCGACGCGACGCGCGATAAAAAACTAAGGCTCGCGGTCTCCATCTATAGTTGCAAGAATTTCATGCCAGACACACGCCAATATCGCGATTGACGTATTTAAGGCTATTTCTTTAAGGCGTACTTTGCACGTTCTACAGTTTTTTTTTTTTTTTTTTTTCGCACAGTTCGAATCCTGATCTTCGAAAGCTGCTATGAGTGAAGTTTTATTTTTTGCAACTGCAAGCTTTTACCTCTCATCTGTATTAAGCGTATTTCTTCGACTTTATCGATTCTACTGTACGAGACTGAAACTAAATAGCTAAATACGACAAGAAGATGCTTCGATATGTTTGAACTTTTGTTAATCACTTGCCTTGCAATTGTTTCCCCGACTATATCATTGTCAGGTTTCTCATATTTTAATCATTATTCTATATATACAATATGCATTAATTATTATTTTTGTATACATTACATTCAATCATCGTAATATTACATTGCTATATTAACATATTCTTTTGTGTTTGCAAACTGTTGGATTGATGTATTACGTGGAAATTGCATTAATAATTCATAGTGCAGCAATCCGGAATTAAAATGCAAACTAAACCTGCACGCAAATATTAGTCTTATTGGTTGTATCAATTGTACAGTATATTTTGCCATCTCTGGAATATATTTTATGAACCACTCTGTATATATTAGTCGGTCGGCTACAGAAACTAGTACAGAAACTATATATTAAACACTATATATATCTTTTTCTCTTCAATTTTCCTTTACATTTATACGATAATTATTAACATGAAATAATTAAACTGTTCATCGCATATATCGCATACATTTGCACGGATAGTTTTACATTGATGTAAATTATGTGATTTTTATACAGTGGAACGATCGGTTTAAATTTAAACGGCTGGACATTGATTTATAGGAATGTACAGAGTGATTCGGAGGAGAGTTATGGTGGCTATAAAGACAGATA
This sequence comes from Bombus sibiricus, assembly GCA_014737505.1. Lineage (NCBI taxonomy): Eukaryota > Metazoa > Arthropoda > Insecta > Hymenoptera > Apidae > Bombus > Bombus sibiricus. The sequence goes on along the minus strand of JACXIM010000119.1, from coordinate 4,426,467 downwards.
AAAGCGAACCCCGTTTTGTTTGCGAGGCAACGTTTGCGCCTCCATTAATATCCTCGTTTACTTAACGTTATCAGTCTTGATTGTGTCATCTTAACGTATGTGCGATCCCGTAATTCCGTTACCTACCTGTGTCAATATGCCATTTCCCCATGGAACCGATAGACAATCATGTCGTATACAAACATCCGGCATCTTATCTCCCTTAATTCATCTCTCATTTTCATTTCGAAATTTATACAGGTAAATTTATACAGGGACGTTCAATTTTTTTTTTAACAGCAATACGTTGAACCGGGCTATTTAAAAATATCATTTTAAAGAGTGTCGCGAACGATTCTAACTACTTTTAATTTCACATTAAGACTAAACCCGAACCTAACGTGAAACTTACGTTGAACATTCGCATTTTTATTTAGAAATACGCCTATTATTTAGGAACACTGTTTATTCTAGTTTATTCTATATATTACATTATATATCCGTTGCTTTTAACAATTACCTAATATAATTTATTTTCGTAAAATTGTGCAATTTTCTTTACTGTACCCTTTAAACTTCTTTTCGTCCACCACTGTGTGTGATTATTAAACCACCCTGTATAAGGTGTTACCCCGATGTTAATATTAACAAGAATAAAATTAATAGTAAATTTTCACGAAAATAATGATTCAATCGATGGTAAATTGTAAAAAGATTCGAATCCTCAGTTTTCAACATTGCAATTGCATTTTGCAGATTCGAATCGCTGGAAATAATTCTTTCAAGTTTCAAGAGAAATCGTGAACGAATCGTGACCTAATCGGGAATTCGGGTTACTAACATTTACTATCACCAAAAATGATTCTCTGGTTTCTGAGGAAAAATCCGTGTCGCCAGAAACAATTGTCTGTTTTATTTTCTTTTTTTTTCTGAAACATCCAAATTACAAACAAAAACGAAACAACCGACTAATCTTAATCCGATCGAAAGTTTAAAAGTACGAATTGCTAAAAATTGAAATCGCTGTAAATAATACTCTACTTTTCAAGGGTCGAGAGAGAGGGGGAGAGAGAGAGAGAGAGCGATCGATAACTAATCTGGATCTAACTAAAAGTTAAAAAATTCCAAAAAGCTGGAATAATAGAGAATGACTCTGTTCGATTTTGGAGGGTCGAACGTGAGCTAAATCAATGACGAGTCTTCGTCTAATTGGCCGTGCGTTCGTACAAAAGGCGAATGGGAGACGAGGACAAAGGGAAATGCGAATGGGACGCGTTCGAACGTCCGTAATCGGAAAGGCTTACGAGCGCGTGTAATTGCCCATTGTGGAGGCAATCTAGCATTTTCCAGGAAAAATATTCGAGTACGGGTCTACTTAGAAAGCGTAACGAACCCGCTGGATATCGATATGCCGCACGCGGAGCCAATTGTACGGAAAATCACGCGACTGCTCTAATTCTTCGACGCCGTGCCGATATGCTTTTCATACACGGTTGAAAATCTCCTTTCTTTTTTTCCTTCTTTTCATTTTTCCAACACCTGTAGTCTTGTCTCTGTACGTTTACGCGGCGGACACGTGCGTTAAGTGGTTAATTATCAAATTGAAATCCTACGAATGGATGGTACATATGGTACATATATGGATTTACAAATAATTAAATGTTAATAAGTAAAATAGTTAAAGCAATATAATTAGAAAATAGGAATCTTACCGTTGACACGACGACAAAAGACGATATGTGGTAAAAAAAATACGATAAAATGTTGTAATTTTAATACCAATACGGCAACTTTATAGTTAGCAATAAAAACACCGATATTTGATAAAAAAAAGTATGATAAAAAAGTAGAATATTGTAATTTTAGTAGCAATAAAAAAACGTTACCGTCGGCACTTAATACAAAAAGTTAGCACAAAATACAATGTACAACAAAGAACAAATTAAAAATATAATATTGTCATTTTAATACGAATAAAAGTACCTTATAGTAAAAACACCAGTAGTTGTACTAGCGTTGGCAGTAAAAATATGATATTTTAACTAAATATTTATTTGCACGGTTAAAATTGTCTGACCAAACCTTTTTAATACATGGCTTAAATATCATTAAAATATTCCATTTGATACGAATACTACATGAACACTTGACTTACATTTTGCATTTAAATTTAGTCAAATTTTACATTTGCACGTATGAGTGTGGGGTTTATTTCAATCTTGGTTGTGAATTACAGCCGTCGTTGTGTTCACGGATTTCTTTCATAAAATTGAGACAATACAGTGAGACTCTACACTCGATTATTTACAGTTGATTAAAATTACAAATTATTCGTGCAATATGATTGGTAGTGATTTGATCGGATGTCTGCGGATCTATATTGGTATGAAAAATGATCATTGGAAACACTTGGTGTATAGATAACCGCAAACAAGGTGAACGAACTGCAACGAGGCTGTAACTCTTGATCAAGGTTGACCATGTGATCTGTTTGCATTAATCGTTCTATATATAGCACGAGATAGAAGTTATTATTACCAATTATACTCCGTCGGATGATTTTTTCTCAAGGTTAGTTTCTTTCTAAGGTCATTACTTTCTTTCTCTTACAAATTTTAAAAACACGTTTAAAAAAATAATTATTATATCAATCTTGCATTCTTTTTAATTGAAACGACCAATAATTACAATTTCGCTAACGTGCAAATTTCAACAAAGATTTTATTACGTATAAATTCGAGTCTATTATCTTTTAGCATACGAATGAAATTTTAACAAAATGGCTGCCAGTTATATCAATCATAGCTATCGTGTACAGCGAAATTATGCATATACCAGACATAATATACATTTATCAATATTTCTACGCTTTTGAAATTGTTACAATATCATCTTAAATGTATTATATTGTTGTAATATAATGCTACGATAAAATCTGTAACATCTTGAAATACGTTGATGCAAACGCTTAAAAAAAAATCATCCACCAATACGATTTCCTATATAAAACAAGTATCTATCGTGCGTGTGAATTAATAATGTGCATATAATATATGAATTAATAAAAAACTCACGGATCTCGTAACTCTTTTTATCGGCATTCCAATGAACGTCAGCAGCTTCGTAATTCAAACGAAAATGATTTGTTGCACCTTCGACGCTCAACAGTTGAACGAGTAACGTGCTTAGGCGAGTAAACAAATCCTGGTACAATGGACAAGGTGATCATTATTGACTGCACACACAATACACGTTATTACAACTTATGACACACCGCCGACATCGCACATTTCAATCTAACGTATCACGTATTTATCGAAAATCAGACTCAAATCACGGTTGATTTCAACGGATTCGTCAAAGAACGCGTAACGTGCGAAACTATTCGTTCGATAATCGAAAGATGCGACGCGAGCGGCGAGGTATCGAATCTCACTACTGTACGTGTTAACTTCGCTAACTTCACCATTGGTCCATCTTGTACAATTAATTAATGTCATTATTTAATTATTAAACTACCGATCTTTATGCATTTATAAGGAATTTGAAATTGTAAAATTACAAAAATACACAAAATGCACATAATATGCAAAAATGTACAAAATTTTCAAAGTATACTATATATTATAATATTCGGTGAATGAAATAAATTTCTACTTGCTGTTAAATTCCATTTGTTTCATCAGTTATATAAAAATATGAATTCGCACAAAAATCTGCATATATGGAGAATTTTACAAATTACAAATCACAAGCCAGTATTGTCAGTATTAATAACTTCTCTTGCATAACAAACTTGGTAATAAAATAAATAAAGTTGTATTTGTTAGTTTTACAACTTACACATCAACTGATTATTCTATTTCATGTGAAAATGTGCAGTTGTGAAAAAGAAGTTTATATTCCATAACTTGTAACTTATTAATTGACTAATACTGTTAATTGGTAGAGTATTGTGCAAGAGGATTTTATGTAAAATAAACAGGTGAAATGTTCATAGCTCACTCTCGCTTAAAGGAGTAGAGAGACATACAATGCTTCTAAAATATATTTTCAGACATTCCTAACTTCCAACGAAGCATTTTTTTATTAGATTTCATTTTCATGGTATCAAATTATTGTAGTCACATCAAAGTAGTATTAAATGATACAAAATTTAATTCGTATATTATTTGTGATATATTATTATAGTAAATTAATTTCAATACATAGAAATATACTATATAACAAAATAGATTATCTTATTTTCGTTATTATTGAATCGTAGTGTTAATCTAGATCCAGATCGAATCTAACCTGGACCAACTCAATCTCAACTCCGGTCTTGTAAACTCTAATACGTATCAAGTGTTGGAAATACATGGAATATTTGGTAAGGGAGGAACTATAGGTGGAGTGAACCGTACCTTTTAGGAATTCTTCGCATAGGATCTCACTGTAGTCCTTTCAGAATCCTACCTACCGCAGTTACGAGCCGCGTTACTTGCCCCTTCGAACATGGAAAAAGTTTGTACTGCGGTTATGCTTTGTCCACTGCGCAAACTCGACCGGTCGTTTGACTCAGTGGTCGATCTCCCCGGATCCCGCCCGACCCCTCGCCGTAAGCGCGCGCCGGTAGGCTAACCTGACCGTGAACAGGCGTGACGCTATTAAACGTCCGAGAAAGAAATATTTATCGGAATTTCACGCAATCAACCCACTGTAAACTCCATATATGACTCTAACGTGCTATCGAATAACACTGGTCCTCTGATTTCATTGGTTGTAAATAAATACTTTTTTTCTAGAACGGATCGTTCGGAGTTAAAAACAGTTTTAACGTTCCGTTTATTTTTAGAAGAATAACAAAATATAAGAAACGGTAATACGTATTCGTGTAATTTTCGTGAGATTTTCAGAACTAATTTCTGATTGGCTTTTAGATAATTCGTAAAGGGCAAATGGCCAATAGGATTCAATCACGTATCTTATTATTAGTTTTGGCGGTAACCGACGTATGCACTTCCGGTTAGCAGTTTCGAAGTTTCGAATAGTTTTGTACGTGGCACGTTGCATGCAAAAAAGAATGGAAGAGTATCTGGTATCTGGAACATGTTCCGTTTTCTTCAAGTGTACTCTTATTATTAAAAAGAAAGTAACGCACGAAAGTATAGTTAACTACAGGTTCGAACGTACGACGAAGTTTTACAGTATTCTGAATGTGTAACCTGTACACCATGAGCATTGGAAAGATGTAAGGAAAGAAACGAAGGTATGCTAAGCTTTGACAATTATATATCGTTCTAATAAACGATTATTATATGTAAATAACTGTAATACGAGACTGGCAAAAACAGCGAGACATTTGAAATGTAAATTGTTATTACATAAATGTTTACGTAATAAATGTCACTCTCCGATAAAATTTCATCCATGCATTTTCAAACCGTACAAAAATTATTCTCGTTAGTGAATCGTTGGTTGGAAGATTTCAATTTAATCTTTTTATTGCTCTAGTGATATTCTTAAAGAGACATATTTTACTTCTTTTAAAACGTATTACGTATTTTATGAATATAAGTAATGCTCAAGTAGCCTTGAAACAGTAAAAATATTATTTCTTTGCAAAATTGAAATCAATAAAGTTACGCAACAACAAAAGAGAAATGTATCGACTCGAACGATTCTTAGTTTGGTTAAAAATGTTCTATTTTAAAAGATATAATTATCGGTGAATTTATATTTCTAAGATATAACCAGTCTTGGTCAATTTCGTATTATTATGTTTTAAACGAAGTTTTACGACATTATAACTTTGTAAATTTGTAATTAGAAAAATACAAGAAAATAGGTACTGAAAGTATATCGAACTTGAACAATTATTCCAATAAAATAATTAAACTGACTAAATTTCACATTTAAAAATTTTAAAATTACAGTATCCTATCTACAATCGATACAATAAATATATAACAAACAATTATACAGTAAAGTTAAATAAACCAAACAAAAATATTCGAATGCATCCATTCGAAAGACTTTCCAGCGACAATTACCAACAAAAATAGCAGACTATGAATTTATAGGAAATTTGAAAATGCAAAAATGCACAGAACGTTCATAATTTACATAAATATATATGTACAAAGTATAGTACCCTGTATAGTAAAATCTAATAATTCTCTCTAAAATAAAATCTCTATACCGTGTAAAATCTAATTAAAAGCAATAAGATAAAGCAATTTTCTATCCAAGTTCCATTTCCTTAGTCATATTTATAAAAATATAAATTTCCATAAACATCTCTATGATCTAACATCTAATGATAAAAAATCAATTTCTTTCTTACTTCTAGGAACCCCACGCCCTTCGCTACATACGTTCCTGTCTGATGGCATCCTTCTCACTTTCTCCTACCCTGAATCGAATGGCGCCGTGCGTTCGTCCTTCTTCCTCGTTCCCGCGCAGTCTCCAACGCTGAAAGCCTCGTCGGTTCTCCCTCTCTGTGGTCCTACCTGGCTTCCCTCTCCCGGTCGGTGGTCGATGGAGGGGCGCGGGTGAACGCGGTCGGACGACAGTCCTTCCGCGGATTGCGGATATTGTGTCGGGAAGCCTCGTGGTACGGTGTCCTTGCTATACCCGTGTTCCTGCGACGCACAGAGTGGAAGGCGAGTGGCATCCAGTTTTTCCATAGCGATAAACCAACTCGTGTCTTTTCGTCGGGACCTTCGAACCTTCTGGAGGACCGGAGAATCGTTTCACGGTCGCCGTCTCCTTGGTGCTACTCGTAGTTTGTTCTCGCGTTCTCTTCCTCTCCGTACTTCCGACGTACGTACTTCGTGACACCGGTTGTAAGGTTATGTTCACTCCTGTCACATCCGCGTGCCGCTTCGTGCGACCGTACTTTTCTTTAGCGAGTCTGTCGCGAGATACAGTGTCACATCATCGTTTTACGTAGTGTTTGTCGTCGTATATTGTTCGCGAGTGCTTGTCAGAGAAGTTTGTGACTTTGAGGGACACGTTTGGTCTCGAAGGAGGCGATTCACGAATGACGCTACCACGCCTGGAGTCTTTCTGCATTTCGGTAAGTGAAAATTTAAAGCTTAATTTTATCAAGTACGCTCCTCGTGGCGTCGAATGCGCTCGCGTGCCTAGACGCTGCGTATTTCGACACTCTTTCTCTTTCTCTCTCATCAGTGTTTCCCTCTTCCAGACGCGGCGAGATCGTTTCGAAAGATTTTTTTGCGTGCATGGTATTAACACGTTGACTGCCACGCGAATTTACATACTTTGTTCTAGAAGTCGCAACAGATTGAAATATAGTACACTATAACGTTTAATTTTTGTAGAATATTCTATTCTATTTGTACGTCTTTTTCTGGTAACGCTATCGAAGCAATTGGCATTTGTAAAAATCTGTTCTCTTATCTTAATTGTCCTATAAAATGTAACAACATGGGTTACCACCGGTGACCGTGACGGTCAACGTGTTAGTGTATCGATGTTTCTATGTTTTTATTCTATCGCGAGATATTTAGCTTCTAATCCGATTCGAACAGTACCAAGTTACATTGCGTTGACTCGTATAAAATATCAACTTTAATCACGTAAATTGTGTTTTGCTCGACACGACGTTTGGTTAAACTAATTTCTAAATGAACGCGTGTATATAGCGTCTCCGAATAACATTAATTAATTCTACCATTTTCAGATTTATAAACGACATCGCGTTAGAATTAAAAATTGCTCATTCAGCTTATTTATTTATCACATGAAAATTACATGAAAGATGTTAGATGTTTGAAAAAATTGAAATCAGTGAATGGAAGAATTAAATGTTTTAATCTTTGAATTTTTGACATGGTCATTTTTCGTATTTAATATTTCCATATTTCTATATCCACTGCGTGCATGGTGCATTCGTTGCACGTGCAATACTTTAAATTTCTTTTTTTATCCGCAACAAAGCGAATAGTGCGAGCCCATTAAGTCGAAACTCCATAGAAATAACATTTCATATACTCCAATCCAATAAACCCAATTACATAAAATAATGTATATAATAAGTTTTATTTATTTTAACGAAATCTTATTCCCATTATAAGGATCCATCATTCTGTAGAAATCTTTTTCTTTAATCTAAAACATGAAAAATATAGATTACCATAAACGAAGGATTTGGTGCCTGCATAGTGGTAAGATGCGAAAGTACAATAGCAGTCATTGACATAGTCCAGTTACAAAGACTCGATTGAAATTCCATTCGTATTTGTCGAAGCAGCTTAAACGCATTTAGCGTATTACATTTGTCAATAATATTCGAGTAGAAGATTGGAAAAGACCGTGGCTTCTTGTCGTCGCGGGAACAGGGTGTGAACTGCCGGGTGAATTAGAGCAGACGATAAGCAGAGGCAGAGGATTGCCGTGGAGACGATGGCGAGGAAAAGCGGAAGTTCATCTCCGGTCTAACAGAGGGATGTGTAACGAAGTCAATCATCTTTGCTTGCTCGCTTGGCCCGGTCTCCTCGAGGCTTTGCTATTAATTAACTTTTCTGACAAGTTATTAGCGCGACGAGATCAAAGACGCCACGGTATTACTTCGTTCCATAGCGTCGTCGTCTTTTCTTCTTTTTTTCTATTCGTCTCTCAATTTCGCCCCGCCTAAATCGTCGAACCGTGGCGTGTAATTAAGACGGCCATCGCGTGCCTAGGTGTACGCGTTAATTATCTTGTTTATAAAGCTTCGTTGGGAAACGGCGATAGCGAAGAATCGGAGCCAGCGTTAGAACCTACCCACGCCCACTACCATGCGTGTCGAGAATTTTACGATACACCTGTAATCATGCGATAGCTACTCGTATTTAACGAGTGGAACGATACCAGTGCGTTTTCAATTTAAACTAACGGCGTAGATTCACGGCCAACTGTAAGGTTTACCGAATCAACGCCTGCGGGATCTTCCTTTTAGTAATTAACGCAATAATGAAATAAGAAGGCTTATAGCGCGCTCCAGTTTGGAACTTAAATACGAGGATTCGTTCTCGGCAATCGTTCTCAGTCTCATTAGTCCCAGAAGGGTTAATAGAATATACATGAAACTGTGATCAAAATTAGGAAAACGATGCAGACATTTGAATGAAAAATATATCAACTCCAGCGTTCTAATTAATTGACTAATTTTATTAAATTATCTGCACTTGGTTTTTGAAACTGGCATGCAGGAAACATACGACATAGCCTGCTCTTCATTCTTCTTGGCTGTACAAATTTACAATTCTACGAGAACCTTGTGATACCGTTCTGGCATCAACGAACGAAACGCCAGCTCCTTGGAATTTGTCTACTTGGTGTTTTACTCTTTCTGTCGAGGAAATACAATAATTTTGCCATTTTTTTAGCGTGCTAAGATTCAACAAGGGACGAAAGAGCCTGTCTAATCTCTGGTTAAGCAGCTTACGAGGAAGAACGACTACGAGTGCATATGGATGGTGGTCGTGGAGCCTGTTCCCGGTCGTCTTTGTGCGCCAGGGAATTGTTGCAGTGGCTTCTTTCGTCGAATGTTCCCCGCTGGCTGTGACCACCTGCGCCCATCTCGATACCTGTTTCGGTGCATACGTTCTGCACGCGGTGTCTCGCCTGCGTTTTCGTCTTCCTGCGACGTTCTGCACCTGCCTTAACTTAGCAGTTCTCACGCCTGATTGATTCCTCCTCAGCTGAAACGCCTACCCCTTGGCTGCAAAGTATAGCATTCGCTGCTCTTAACTCAGGTTTTGTATTTGAGGAATATTTGAAGCCCCGACCAGTCGCCATCCTCCTTCGTGAACATGTATTATTACCGTTTATTTCCGCTACTTCTTCGTTATTTATTTACGAATTTATATTTGTAGGTGAATGAGTTCTTGGTAAATCGGGAAGAGCAAGGAGAAATTATTTCCCTCTGTCTTTCATCTCTCTTCGTATTTGCTTACAACGGAGGTAGATTAACTGTTTTTGTCTCTGAAAAATTATTATAAAAATTATATATATATATATATATGTAATTATATTCTAAAAATTTGTTGGTAGAATGTGGAAAGAAATAGCTGTCGAATGTTTCTAACATTAGAAATCCAGCAAGTGGATCAGGAATTTTGGGTTCGGTTAACGTTTGTTTATATGTGTTACATAATGTTTATATATATATATAATTATATTATAAAAATTTGTTGGTAGAATGTGGAAAGAAATAGCTGTCGAATGTTTCTGTAACATTAGAAATCCAGCAAGTGGATCACGAGTTTTGGGTTTAGTTAACGTTTGTGAAAATTTGTGGTAAGGAGGAAGGTGGGAGAGATTCCTTTTAAATACTCGGATGAGTAGGTTTTGGATCATCTGTTGTTGTTATACGGCCAATTCACGTTTCCCTGGAGTCAGAGATAGTTTTGTATATCGTGAATATTCAGCTTACATAACATTGTAATGCTAACATGGTAATCGGAAATTTTCTCCTCGTACATTCCATTCGTATTATCGCCACTATCTGGGCTAGCGATTAAACTGTATCATTAAATTACTACATATTATTTCATTTTAAACGAAACTGTCGCAACGTCGATGACGCGACTGATTCATTTAGCCAAACGTTCCAAACTTTTCCCAGCGAAAATAGAAATTCGAAGGCGAATGAAATTTTAATACGCGTTAACCACCGTCATCCGTTTCTCGTACGTTAATTACTTACGGTTAATTACCTAAAGGTTGAAATATTTTTAGCTCCAACAACGTCGATTAAACCAGACTTATTTTTCATCCAACGAATAAATTCATTAATAAATGAACATAGAGAGTGCGGCAATTTATGAAAAAATAAGAAGAAAATATGTAACAAAATTTTGTCACTTAATTACTCACATCCAGTCGTTAATTAGCCACATTTGTCAAGCATACTCGATAAATCTTCAAGCTCAATTTTCTCCCCTAAACTAACCCGAGAATGAAAAACTTTTTATTCTATTGGCTTGGCGACTAGTTGCCAACCATTTCCTTCTTATTCTCCTGCAAGGAATCGTGCGCAGTGCACGTTTGCATATTATTCCACCATATACTGTACGTTTGATTTAAATTACCACATTTATTGTGAGAAGTAGAGTTGTTAATTAACGAAGACACAGAGGAAAGTAATGAAAGGAAGAGTGAAAGTGAAAATGCCATTCTCTTCGAATTATAAAGTAGAAATCGCGATAACTGTCCTATGACTTGTTAATAAGGTTGTATATCATCTTGAAACACTCGAGAGACCACTTCCTGCGGGACGTGGGATTCGTCGAGGCACAGCAGCTGCTACAGTCGGTCGGTTTGCTCGTGGAACTTTCCGTTGGGCGAACGTGCACAAGCAGAGCGCAGGGTAAAATAAAATGTAATATCGTCCCGCCAATGTTAACACGCGGCGTTTGTTTTGAAACGCGCGTGCACGTGGTCTGGCTGCTTACGCTCTCGCGCTTAGAAACTGGATTCTCGCGCGTGCAACGAAGAAAGAGGAGCGGCGTGGCTGCGTCGGCGAGAACGAGACGAGCTGCTCATTGATGAGAGCGAGAGCTGGCGTTGGCGGAACGAAGAAAGAATCTCGCTGCGTGGGAATATAGTATTGATCAGAAGTTTGAGGCCACGTTCAACGAACAGGCCACAGATATTTTTGTAACGGTTCACCGATCCCAGCTATCTTTCCAGAGGAGACAGAAACATTATTGTATTCTTCGATTGAATGAATTAGGATTTAAAAAAGATAGGTAAAAGGCTGCTTTTGGTATTCTTTCTTTTTATATTTCAAACCAGCGAGACATCGTTTTTGCTACATTCTTTAAAGCTGCAACTACCGATAGTTAACACGAAGCTATTTCAACCAAAACCAGTGCAAATGACTGGTCTTTAAAAAATATAGAATATTTGTATATTGTCAGACGAGTCTCACGACAGTTGCAGGGAAACGTAATGTCGAGCGATCGTTGTTTGGTTTGGCAACCAAGTGATTGCGGATTTTGTCATTACCACTTAATGAGAAAATCCGCAATCGCTTGGTTGCCGAGCCAATACTTTGCAACTTGGGGATTGCGTTAGTTCCGCTGTACATGTTTCGGCAGATTTTGCAAGGATCTTTGCTACCTGATCCGCGGATCTCTTTTAAATCACGATCGTACACTTATTTCGTTAATCGCATGCTTAATTCCACGTTTCGTTGAAAATAAAAAAGACAATTGGTCTTTAGGAAGCCTTCATCGCGCTAAGGAAGGCGCGTTATTCGCACGACGCTGTAATGGAAATTATATTTAGCGGCTAATTAACACTGGAACTACCGATAGTTAACGCGAAGCTATTTCTATCAAAACCAGCGAAAATGACTGGTTTAAAAAATACGTAATAATAGAATATTTGTATATTTATTGATTTATTACCTTCTTACTGAAGGAATTTCATGTTACGTAGCACATTTTTGCTATTGTTAATCCATCTGGGATCCCTNGAACGAGGGTCGACACATTTATAAAATTGTAGAACCAGTCATTTTCACCGCTGTGCTATTTCCAGCGTTGGCATCTAGCGATCCAGCGATCGATCCGGAATTTTCCTGATAACTGATATCGTCGTATCGAATGATACGCGGTAAAAATTTGAAAAACGTGCGGCAAGTTGTAGAAAACGGGGAAACTGGTTAATTGGGGCTCGATAAACAGATTGCAGCACCCTTTTACACTTCGACAAGTACCAGTCATTTTCACTGCTATTGGTATAAGTAGCCTCGATACAAAATTATTTTCAGTTTGAATTCATAAAAAACAAAATAAAATTCGTTATATTATTCTTTCAGTCATCGTTGCGAAGGTCATTACACCATCGCGGAAAAAAATAACACGAAGTGGGAATTTAAAAATAAAATTGTAAAACCAGTCAATTTCACTGGTGTGGTAGTTGCAGTGTTAATCGATGTTAATTTCGTTCTTTGTTACCTGTGTACTCCGCATTCTTTTTGACTATTTAGTTCCTTAATTTCTAATTTGCCCTGAACCTTCAAGGGTCTTGTCACTTTCCAATGAAATGGTTCTTTCCAAAGATACTTGTTTTGCTTTTAAAATTATTCTGCCATCGGTCGATGAGATGATCCTGTGGGATGAGAAAATAGCGTTGTAAGGCGCGTGTACCGCCCATTCATTACACGTTTCATATTTTGCGATTTGGACGAGAAAGCACAGAACATGGCCTGGTCCAAAACGCAGCCTTTCTATCGTAGACTGTTTCTCTTGGAAAATTTGTTAATCGATCGTGTACTCGTTGCGAACTCATTTTATCAGGTGCCGGAAAAACGATCGTACTAAAATCTCTATCTCGTTGAAACGATTATTACCAACTCTTTCACAGTCTGATAAAATGTCGAGGAATTCAGAATGAACGATGTGGTGGAAAAAATACCTGCTTTTATCTTTTTGTAAAAAATTAGTATTACCAATTACATTATGCTCGATAATATTTCAAACGTAACATTTATATCGTAATAGGATGTTTAATGAATTGGTCGAATCTCTCTCGAGCTACGATGCAAAAGGATTATAAGGCGTTCTATGTTATCAGAGATTGATAAAACATATGTCCGTGTTATTTTTAATGACATACGCACGCACGTGGTTCATCGGAGGATTCTTTTTCTTAGAAGCTTCTTAATGAGATGTTCACGGTAGAGCAAAATTCTTCAAAGAGGCAATCGATCGGTGAAAGAAACGTTGGACGACCAAACCCTTTTATTTTTGTCTTGTCGCAGACAGTCATTAGGCAATTTACAGGAGCGTCTGGGTCTAGCCAGAGCGTGAATAGATAATCACACGCACACAGTGCTGCTTCATTAAATTGGATTCATGCACGAGCACGTATCCTCTGGCGTTAATTCATCTTATTTCGCTTTAGCCGGTTTTTCCATCCTCTTTTAACGACGACAGACGGTCATGGAGTGTCGTTGCCAAGTCACATATCGCCGACCCAGCTGGAATAACATCCGCGAGATCCTCGTTTCTTGCCATTTTACACGTGGACAAGTTACATTTAAAGATCAATCCCTAAGTATAGCGTCGAGAGCATCGCCTAATTAAGAATGACGTCAGGTCAACATTGGTATGTTCACGCTATTACGTATGTAGATAGGAAGTGTAAATATAAAACTAACTGTTCGTGGTGTAATTTGGTTATTGATAGACTGCGAATATTTATGCAAATTTGTATATTTGTGTGAACAGCAGTCAAAGAGTAGAAGCTACGCAGAGATCAGTTTCGCTTATTCAGTATCGCAACTGGTAGTGTATTTTGAATATTTCTGAGCATTTTTTCAGATTGCCTGCAGAAGGCTGAAGGCACAATGCAAACAATTGTATCGACAATTTAATGTAGATATTCGCATATTTATGCAAATTCTTACTTGTGTAAAGACACGTAAAGCAGTAGGAACTAGGCAGAGATTGGTGGCTTCTACCATATCTTGGATATTCTGACAAATTTCTTCAGGTATCCACATTAGCTTCAAGGTACATTGCAAACAGTATCCATACGTGGACAACTCAATTTTATTTATATTTATGAAAATTCATATATTTATGGACAAACCTGAAGCAGTAGGAACTAGCCTGAGATTGATAGCTTCTACCTTATCTTATCTACATTGCAAACAGTATCCACATGTGAACAATTCAATTTTATTTATATTTATGAAAATTCATATATTTGTGAACACACCTGAAGCAGTAGGAACTAGGCAGAGACTGGTAGCTTCCACCATATGTTGGATATTCTGACAAATTTCTTCAGGTATCCACATTAGCTTTAAGATACATTGCAAACAGTATCCATACGTGGACAATTCAATGTAGGTGAATATTTATGGAAATTGTTGTTTGTGTAAACACACCTAAAGCAGTAGGAACTAGGCAGAAATTGGTGGCTTCTACCATATTTTGGATATTCTGACAAATTTCTTCAGGTATCTACATTAGCTTTAAGCTTTAGCATTAGCTTTACATTGCAAACAGCATCCATGCATGGACAATTCAATTTTATTTATACTTATGAAAATTCATATATTTGTGAACACACCTGAAGCAGTAGGAACTAGGCAGAGACTGGTAGCTTCCACCACACCTTGGATATTCTGACAAATTTCTTCAGGTATCTACATTAGCTTTAAGCTTTAGCATTAGCTTTACATTGCAAACAGTATCCATACGTGGACAATTCAATGTAGGTGAATATTTATGGAAATTGTTATTTGTGTAAACACACCTAAAGCAGTAGGAACTAGGCAAAGACTGGTAGCTTCTACCATATCAATCTCTTCAGGTATCTACACTAAGCTTAAAGTACACTGCAATTCAATGTTGCTGGATATTCATGCACATTCCTATTTTTCCAAATACACCTAAACAAACAGCAACTAAACAGAAATTAGTAACTGGTACTATACCTTGGATATTTTTTACAAGCTTCCTACCTGTACCAGGTTTAAGTTACAATGCAAACAGTATCGTTACGTGGACGATTGAACGTTGATTTCCTGATGTTGCTGTTAACTGTGCGACAGCCTTTAGTCCAGAAACAAGGAATACTCGATTGCATCCGCCTTTCGAAATTCCTGTGCCTGTTGGCGATTTTCCTGGCTCGGCTAATTGTTTCAAACAGGAGATGACGAAGAACGATTAGACGTTGAAGATCGCCCCAACTAAATCGGATCGCGAGGACAATAATTTCGAGATGGAAGTGGCGTCGTGTAATCTCGAAACGTTTAATTTCCTCGGCCCGCCGTTAAAACGATCCGGTTCTCGCGGCTGAAAATAACGAGATCTTTAATTGTCCCGTCTAACGAGAGGCTGCTGGCTGCTACCGCGTAGTTGCGCGTTACGCTTCCTCCTCCAGCCACATTTCTCCTTCGTTTCGCTTCGTTTCGCCTCTGCAAAATTACAAACAGAATTACGCTTCGCAAAAATTGATAGAAGTTAAAGTGGATTTAAGAGACTGTTGAAAACTGTTTTAGAAGCGGAGTTCGCCTTCTTGGTTACTCGAGATTCGAGTACGTTCGTCGATCGGTCGAAAGTTGGCGATATTAACTCTTCAGGATTCAGATAAATAATTTACCTTTTAATTTTCCCTCGTATTTCCTCGTTAAGTGGTTGCTTTTTTTTCTGCTAAATTTGCCAGCGAATTTTTGCAAGCTTTTTATGGCTCACAAAGTATAAATATTTTTCGAAATCGGAACTGCTCCATCGACGTTTCACCGGGTAAGATCGTCGAGTTACAAACTTTGGCATTTTGTTAATTAATTCAAATTAATAAATAACTTTGGCTGGCTTCGTGATCGCTGCCTATTTCTTCCCTAAATCTCTTCTTGCTTCTTCTTTTGCAATTTTTCTCGATATTATCCTATTTCACATAGTCGTAACCATATGCAACGCTGGAAAAACGCCGAGACAAATGGAAATAAAAATATACCGACGTTTCACGCTCGGGGAAGATGGAAAAATCCAATTGAAAATTAATCGAAGAACGAGAACGCGAGGTTCACGCGTGATAAAATGAAAATTAAATTTGAACATTCGAATTAAAATTAGTTAATTAAACGCCGACCCTACTACGAAAACACTGGTTGCATTTGAATTTTTCTGAAATTTATCACGCGCAAAAATTCAGCAACCTGGTTCCAGGCACGCAGAGTACCTCGCTGGCATAATTAGGCAATCGATCGCAGGTGAAAGCGATTTCGTTCTTCGCCTGTGGGGATGTTCAAGATGATAGATAAACTGATTCCCCTTGGTATTTCCAGTTCTGCCCTGTTTCTCTCCCAGTTATTTACATTCCATTTACATTCTCCTCGTCGCGTTTTTATTTTCACCCGGTGAAATTTCAAAGAACGTCCCTTGCTACGCTGAAAGCGTAACGATAGTTGGACAACAGACTGTAGTTTGAACGGGGAGGTCCAAGGATGGCGATTATCGCGAGAGAGGCAACAGAGCACATTCTCGACGTCGGCGTTTAAAATTCCTCCGGCCAACGATCCGATGCCGAAGGTCGATTAGACCTGGTCGTCCTTGTCCGCTGGACCATTCCAGGCGGCTGGTTCTCGTTGCCGAAAGGGAGCAGCCTGGTCTTCCATTTCCGGGTGGGTCGAAAATTAGCTTTCTTCCTGATTCCTTGATCCTTGAACCGGGTCGAATAAACGTCCCTACAGGGAAATGTCTGTGTCTACGATGTAGCTACCTCTTAGCGTTGCTAAAATTCTAGAGTTTGCGCGCCAGCCACGTGGACTAGTAAATTGTCAAAAGCAAAGAGAAGATAAGCACGCGAAGCTTCAATCTCGCGCTATTATATTGCCGTGTGCGTTCTGAAGAATATTTATTTATTTATTTATTTATTTATTTAGCGTAAACTCTTTGAGTAAACACAGAGGACAGAAGAAGAAGAAAGGAAGTAGAAAGGAGTAGGAGATGTATGCGTACAAAAGAAAAGAAGGAAAAGGATGAGAATACTTTGTACAATAATTGAAGTGACATCATTCTGTATGAGAAAACGTTCGATTTCTTGCACTAGGAAACTTCATCAGGAAAGGAATTTTATTCGTTGAAAAACGTGTGTGTCTCAGTCATAGAGAGAACCGAGTTTGTCATTCGTTTAAATCTTTAAGCGCCATAAGTGGCAAACGTATTCGTTGTTAGCACTAATCTTACCAGGCTCGATGAGGTGAAACGACTGGTTTCAAAATTTCATTTAAAATTGTAGGTAATAAAACTTTATGTAAATTCTCGTATTAACAAAAATTGAGAGATTGAAAGAAAGAATTTGCTTGAAAGGCAAAGGATATATTTTCCCAAGGCGTGTTTTCTATCTTTGTTACACTGGAGTATTTCATAACGTTGCTATAAAATTGCTGATATTTCAGCGTCTATCGGTTAGTGACACTCGCATCGTTTTATACAAAGGCGATTTATCAAGCTGGCGTTGCCTCTTAACGCTAACATAGCTGTTGAGAATTGTGGATCTTAATTGCTGAAATAAAAGTAAAGGAACACTCAGGTCACACCTAGAATTCATATTAAAATAGTTTTAGATTTATTTAATAAACGATTTCCAGGATCTTCGTGGATACATATTTGCACGCGTCTTAGCACTCTCTTTGTCTCACCATCTTCCATACCACACTGCCAACGGAACAGTTGCATTCTTTTGCTTTACGAGACGCTATGCATACACATACTTGCACACACTCATATTCACATACGTGTGTCACTACTACGCGGCCAATCTAGTCTAGCACACAAAATTATACGTATCTCATAATAATAGCAATTATTTATGTTTATAATTACTGTATTAGAATTATTGGAAAATATGGAAATGGAAATTGCTCTTAGATTCTACGCTATGATAATGCCATTTGCGTGTAGTCTACGTTATACGATAAAAGGAGAAGCATTTTTTCATTTGCTAAATAAATAAACCAGAGTCGCTACAATCGAAGATGCTGAGAACAATAGTCAACATCATATGGTATGCCAAAAACGAGGATATACGCAAAGACTTAAAAATACCAACGATGAAAGAAGAAATTGGCAGGTACGCAAAAAAGTACGAGGAAAAAACGGCAGCACATCCAAACCAGCTGGCTGCTGAAGCGAGCAAAACTCTCATAGAAAGAAGACTAAAAAGAGAACACCCCACTGACCTCACTAAAGAAATAAAATAGTCAAACTGGAAGATAATATTCCACTGGGATTAGCCATCCACATGTTATTTAGCAATTGAGTGAGAAAAATTTACCAAATGGACAAATTGTAAAGTACAAATTAAATAATAAAAAAAATAATTACAAGACTAAAAGGAAGACACCCCACTGACCTCACTAAAGGAATAAAATAGTCAAACTCGAAGATGGTATCCCTCTGGGGTTAGCCATCCACATGTTACTTAGCAATTAAGTCAGAAAAATTTGCCAATGTTCAACTGGACAAATTGCAAAGTACATATTAAATAATAAAAAAAGAAGAAAAAGAAATAATTACAAGACTAAAAAGAAAACACCCCACTGACCTCATTAAAGAAATAAAATAGTCAAACTCGAACATGGTATCCCTTTGGGGTTAGCCATCCACATGTTATTTAGCAATTGAGTGAGAAAAATTTACCAAATGGACAAATTGTAAAGTACAAATTAAATAATAAAAAAATAATTACAAGACTAAAAGGAAAACGCCCCACTGACCTCACTAAAGGAATAAGATAGTCAAACTCGAAGATGGTATCCCTTTGGGGTTAGCCATCCATATGTTACTTAGCAATTAAGTCAGAAAAATTTGCCAATGTTCAACTGGACAAATTGTAAAATACAAATTAAATAATAAAAAAAGAAGAAAAAGAAATAATTACAAGACTAAAAAGAGAACACCCCACTGACCTCACTAAAGAAATAAAATAGTCAAACTGGAAGATGATATTCCACTGAGATTAGCCATCCACATGTTATTTAGCAATTGAGTCAGAAAAATTTACCAAATGGACAAATTGTAAAGTACAAATTAAATAATAAAAAAATAATTACAAGACTAAAAGGAAAACATCCCACTGACCTCACTAAAGGAATAAGATAGTCAAACTGGAAGATGATATTCCACTGGGATTAGCCATCCACATGTTACTTAGCAATTGAGTCAGAAAAATTTGCCAATGTTCAACTGGACGAATTGTAAAGTACAAATTAAATAATAAAAAATTCATTTCTACGCTCGCAACAAGTCGTCCACGTGAAATCTCCCAATCGAGTTTAAGACCTGGCAGCCACCCGAATCTTAGCTTTCAGAGTTGGGGGATTGGTATCTGGCGACTATACCAGGCAACCCCGAGGCTCGATTTTTAGAACCGAGGATTTACGATCT
Organism: Bombus sibiricus; assembly: GCA_014737505.1. Classification (NCBI taxonomy): domain Eukaryota; kingdom Metazoa; phylum Arthropoda; class Insecta; order Hymenoptera; family Apidae; genus Bombus; species Bombus sibiricus. Next base: position 4,406,581 of record JACXIM010000119.1, on the reverse strand, counting down.
CGTGACTGAAGCTTGGTTGTTGCGGCTTCGACTCTGGAGGAGTCGTTGCCGGCGGATATCATCGAGATATCGCCTAGCAACGAAAGCTGATAGCTGGTAGCGAATCGATAGTCGGGCCTGTAACGCAATATATTCGATGGCACTCCTCGGCCTATGCTTGCTCTATCATTTAGCCTGTCTCTCTCTCTCTCTCTCTCTCTCTCTCTCTCTCTCTCACTCTGTTCCTCGTTGTCGATCACTCCCTCAGCCTCTCTCCGTACACTCTGCTGGGTCCACGTACATCCTCTACCCTTGGGTAAATACATTTATTCCGATGCACGCGTGCGCGCATTAGACACGCGTACGTGTGCGTGCACGCATGCAAATTGGCGCGTTTGGTCGCGTAGGCGCGAAAAGTCATCCGTGGCGCCACTCGAAAATTCCCTTCTTCCGCTTAGCTCTTTTTATCTTCCCGCCACTCACCGTGTTTTCTCCGTTCAAATTACTCGGCTTTTCTCGTGCAACAGATCGCGTACGTCAGACGAGTCTCACGACAGTTGCAGGGAAACGTAATGTCGAGCGATCGTTGTTGGAAAGATTGTACGTATTGGTTTGGCAACCAAGTGATTGCGGATTTTGTCATTACCACCTAATGAGAAAATCCGCAATCGCTTAGTTGCCGAGCCAATACTTTGCAACTTGGGGATTGCGTTAGTTCCGCTGTATATGTTTCGGCAGATTTTGCACGGATCTTTGCTACCTGAACCGCGGATCTCTTTTAAATCACGATCGTACACTTATTTCGTTAATCGCATGCTTAATTCCACGTTTCGTAGAAAATAAAAAAGACAACTGGTCTTTAGGAAGCCTTCATCGCGCTAAGGAAGGCGCGTTATTCGCACGACGCTGTAATGGAAATTATATTTAGCGGCTAATTAACACTGGAACTACCGATAGTTAACGCGAAGCTATTTCTACCAAAACCAGTGAAAATGACTGGTTTCAAAAATACGTAATAATAGAATATTTGTACATTTATTGATTTATTACCTTCTTACTGAAGGAATTTCATGTTACGTGGCACATTTTTGCTATTGTTAATCCATATGGGATCCCTNGAACGAGGGTCGACACATTTATAAAATTGTAGAACCAGTCATTTTCACCGCTGTGCTATTTCCAGCGTTGGCATCTAGCGATCCAGCGATCGATCCGGAATTTTCCTGATAACTGATATCGTCGTATCGAATGATACGCGGTAAAAATTTGAAAAACGTGCGGCAAGTTGTAGAAAACGGGGAAACTGGTTAATTGGGGTTCGATAAACAGATTGCAGCACCCTTTTACACTTCGACAAGTACCAGTCATTTTCACTGCTACTGGTATAAGTAGCCTCGATACAAAATTATTTTCAGTTTGAATACATAAAAAACAAAATAAAATTCGTTATATTATTCTTTCAGTTATCGTTGCGAAGGTCATTACACCATCGCGGAAAAGAATATAACACGAAGTAGGAATTTTCAAATAAAATTATAAAACCAGTCAATTTCACTGGTGTGGTAGTTGCAGTGTCAATTATATTTAATTATCTCAATCTAACTACCATTATATTTAAAGGATAGTAGCTTCGATAGATTTGTATTTTCACGCGAAACAAGGGAAAATTCAACGACGATCTAGTAGAAACGTAAATCCTCTCCATTTCCTTCCTTTCGAAACGTTTCTAAAGAGAAACAATTACTCCGATAGACACCCGTTTCCCAAAGTTTTATCTACAGTTAAAAGATTAATAAAAAAGCAAGGAGGATCTAGAAACGACCGAGTATGGTCTGACAAACGTTTAACCTAAATCATGAAATCTGGAAAGCATTTGGCTACGAACGTTTGTACAGAGGGCGGTAACTTGGACGGACCATGGGATTTTTCTAAAAATCGCTAGAAAAATGTCAAGTAATAGAGAAGCGGTCGATTCAGAGGAAATCCCTTGCTGAATTCGGTATTTTACCAGGCACAGGATTTTATAATTGACGAAATATATCTGGCGTCGAACGCATTTTACGAAGGGCCATTTGCGCCCGGGGAATTTACCGTGCTGTTTGGGGGCCAGACGAATGGCCGCAATCTGGAAAATAAACAGCTGGCGCGGCCAGCGAACGCCATCGACCAGCTCGTACATTTGTTCTTCGAAAGGCGCAAGAATGCGTTTCCCTTCTCGTTGTCCTCGATTCTTATCCGACTCTTGCGTTTTCCGCTTGTTTCGTCGCGGTTTCCGTTTCCAGATTACACCGATTCCCAATCTCCTCTCTTCATTCGTCTATTTTTCGAACAGAAAAGGGAACGATGTGTGTCGCCTTGAACGAAAATAAAACGTCTAGGAAACAAAGTTATGGTCGCGTGTAAATTCCTGTTCGCGATACGTCTCCTCTTCTGTATCATCGCGATATGTAGCGAGCTTTGGAGCAATAGCTTCCATCTCGGACAGAAATGTCGTAGGGAGGAACGGCCGTTGGAAAATAAGACGAGTTCACGTTTATTGATCATTCGTATCTTGCAGCCGCTGTTTGTTAACGTTTTACGTCGTGCGGGGAATTGGTTTTCGCGCGATCGCTAATCTCAGGTGCCTGCAGCGCAATCGCTCCAGCTTTTCCCATTTTTGTCCACGGCACTGTCGTTGGACGATGGAAACGGCGATTGGTGATGCAATCTCAATTGTTAGGAGATTTTGTCCCGATTTTGTAGTACGTTTCTTCTTAAATCTCGGCAGGGACTGCAAAGTCTGAACGATTTCCAACGTATCTTCAGATGTGTTTGCTCAAAGTGTTGAGGATATGTCGACGATACATTTACACGTTAATATTAGGTTGTCCGGAAAGTGTCTTTCTTTTACAGTCACGTCTTTTACATTTTTATACAAACATGAAACCTAATCCGTCGAACGTTGTGATCTTTATTTTGATAGAACAAAATGGACCGTACGTAATTCGATAAAATAATGAAAAACGGAAAATGTGGCGCATCCATTGTTTCCTTACAGAACGAAAGAAACTTTTCGGACGACCTAATACATTATAACACAGATACGTAATACATAAGCGACACGGTAAATGAGTAGTAGCGTGCCGCGAGGCACTTGAAGTCACCTGGAGCATGATTTCTAAAATCACGAAGAAACTTTCGAAAGATTCGATAAGCCTTGGTAGATAAAGCTTGAGTCATGGTAGATCTTAACTCTGAAAAATTTGATAAGTCACGAAATTCCTGAAAGATATCACGGTCTTGAAAGATTGCGTAGTACGTGATTCTGAACTGTCTAATGCTTCATGGGGCGAGAAAACGGGAGGTTTTGGTTGGCAATATACTTGACGGGTTAATCGCGAGCGTAGGACACGCCGAGGCCTGTGCAGAAATCGCCGTTAAATGCGTTTCCAGGCGTCCTGTTTATCGCGATTATCAGACGCCTGGTTCGTAAAAGCGACAGTCGGTATTTTAAATTACGGTGATGCCGCGATAAGCCATTATTTCGGAATCATGAGGGAAATTACGCGTTTTATCGAGGCCGTTTTCCACGACGTTTAAGACCGACAGGAATTCCTTACATCGCTGAATATTTATCACTCGTCCGAGCGAAATTTAATTAAAGTCTGGCTCGCTCGCCAACGTCGCGAGACACTTGGGCCTGGCTCGTCCTTTCTCCCACTTTATTCTCCAAGAATTTTATTCTTCCAACCGGGACAAAGATCTGTTTATCGCGTTGAAATTTGTCCTTGTCGGTTTCACTAGATTTTGTTCAACGTTTCGTTAATTCTACTCGACGTCCACTCGAATGTAGTTACGTGACGTGGATCTAATATCGTTGGTTGTTTTTAAGTCTACTCAAAGCCTGTTTCAGATACCTAACACTGCTCAGTTTATCTATTCGATGTTTCTTCAACGTTTACTTAGTTCTATTTACATCATTTAACTCTACTCAGTGTCTACTCAGTTCTGTTCGAGGTCTACTCAATTCTACTCGATGTCTATTCAGTTACACTTGGATTACTCGGTCGTACATAATATCTACTCGGTTCTACTCAGTGCTACTCTGTATTACTCCAACCTATTCGTTCCATTCAACGTCTATTTCCCATTTCTGCTGATATTTCTATCGTTGAATGATCACTCGATTCTTCGGACAAAATTTAAAATTCTACGTATTTAAATTTCGATAAATAAAATTCTTCCAAGGTCGTTCGGTTTAACTTGGTTCATTCGATTTAGATAATTTAATTTTACTCAGTGTCTACTCAGTTCTATTCGGGGTCTACTCAATTCTACTCGATGTCTATTTAGTTCCACTCGGATTACTCGGTCGTACATAATATCTACTCGGTTCTACTCAGTACTACTCTGTATTACTCCAACCTATTCGTTCCATTCAACGTCTATTTCCCATCTTTGCTGATACTTCTGTTGTTGAATGATGGTAGGAACGGTTAGTGTTTGAGTCTCAATTTTTAAGAAATTATAAACACTTGAATCTTCGGAGAAAATTTAAAGTTCTACGTATTTAAGATTCTCGAAAGTATTGATAAATTTCGATAAATAAAATTCTTCCAAGATCGTTCGGTTTAACTTGGTTCATTCGATTTAGATCATTTAACTCTACTCAGTGTCTACTCGGTTCTATTCGGTGTCTACTTAATTCTACTCGATGTCTATTCATTTCCACTCGGATTACTCGGTTGTACATAATATCTACTCGATTCTACTCAGTACTACTCTGTATTACTCCAACCTATTCGTTCCATTCAACGTCTATTTCCCGCTTTTACTGATACTTCTGTTGTTGAATGATGGTAGCAACGGTTAGTGTTTGAGTCTCAATTTTTAAGAAATTATAAACACTCGAATCTTCGGACTCTCGAAAGTATCGATAAATCTCGATAAATAAAATTGTCGTAAGGTCATGCGGTTTAATTTAACGACCACACGGTCTCGCGCAATTTCACTCGATATATACTCAATTGCATTTACGCGACGCAGGTTATTCCGTTGTATATTTGCACAGACTATTCGCTTGCACGCGACATTCACTTGCTTCTATTCTACTGGATTCTGGCGGATCACGTTTGAATAATTGATCGTCACTCTACGTCAAGTCATTTTATCACGGTAGAGCAACCTGACAACGCAATTTATTCGCTGGTGCGCACCATCGTATCTCCAATGATACACGCGTTTCACATTTTTGTATTTCCGCGAAACGTAGATCGCCTGTTTGCAATGTGCGCGCGAAATAAGATTTCGTCGCCAGCACGTCGGGTAAACCGATTTCCGCCGCTTCTTGCCGCACCTTTGCGTCCCGTAACACAAAGCCAACGTAATTCCTGCGAACCTATCCGCGATTTTTCGCACGTTTCCCCTCCCGTTTCTACTTACAAACAGATAAATCAGAATTTCAATGAGAATTACGCAAGCAACTTATAAATCTTGTCCCCTGTAAACAGTACACGGTTTCTCTCCAGGGGAAACGAATTTCCCCGCCAACCGCCAATGTCGAACAGCTCCCTTTCTTTTTTCTTCTTCTTCTTTTCACGTAGTCTCAACCAACAGCGACAAGATCTCCTAATAAGAGGTACACGGTCGAGGAAGAACGACGCGTTCTCTCGCGAGAAAACCGTATATGGTGGCAAGTGTAGGTCGTTGGCTCTGTTTAAAGTGCGCGGAACACCTCGACGTGTACGTGGAAACGATGGTTGGAAAAAGAATCGGAATTGTCGGTGGACGATCGGCGAGCGTGGCCTTCGTACGCCGGCGAAAGGAAAACGATCCGGCGCGGAAAAGGGAAAGGACGATGTTAGGGCTTGGCAATTTTTGTCGACCGTTGCAGCCTGCGTACAACCATCCGTGAGAGGCTGCTCGCTTTATAAAGAGGCCATTTTTATTTGTTACAAGCGTTGTAGAATCGTCGCTCGCCTCTACAACCTTTCTACGAGTATCGTTTAGAACCGAGTCGTTCAGCGACTACGCTAATTGCGTTGATAAATAAGAAGCAAAAGGCAATGCGATGTAACAGTCGTTATCTTTTACATTTTTCAATCCACTCGGACTTTACTGCTTTGCATCTTGAAGAATTCAATCGTACGTTTCTGCAGAACTGAACCGAATTGCTTCTAACGAAGTTGAGAAATTTTCACGTCCTATCTTTCTCCATAAGAAATCTCATAATTATTCCATTCTAGTTAAGTGTCTGCGCATTATATCTGTTGAGAATTGTGGATCTTAATTGCCGAAATAAAAGTAAAGGAACACTAAGGTTACACTTAGAATTCGTATTAAAATAGTTTTAGATTTATTCAATAAACGACTTCCAGGATCTTAGTCGATACATTTGCACGCGTCTCTGCATTATGTTTGTGATGAACCAATGGTAGTGGTAGATTACAATAGAGGAAAATGTGCTGTAGATTTATCAGATCAAATGGTAGCATATTCTACAACACATAGAAGAACCCTCAAGTGGTATACAAAATTAGCTTTAGAGTTACTGCTAAATACATCAATTTCAAACGCGACGATACTCTATAAACGAGCAACAAAAACAAAAACCAAGGTATCAGATTTTAGAATGGCACTCGCAACGCACCTTGCACAGTGCCATTCACCAGAGCCGTGAAATATACTTATTCGACAAAGATTGCGACACGAAATGCAGAGGAAAGAAGGGCAAGCGTACCTGGCACGAAAATTTTGCAGAGAGTGTTATAAAAAAATGTTAAACAGTTAGGATGAAAAATTGCTAAGAATCGGAGCAAAAAGGTGACCGCCTATTGTCCAGATTGTATGGACGAGCCACATTTATGTTCAAAGTGTTTTAACACAGTGCACCGTTAGGTGCAACATTTCTTCTCATTTTTTTGATCGATGTTCTAATACAAATGTTTAATCGTTCAATGGGGCACTTTTCATTTCAAAGTATCTTCTATTTATCGGTTATATTGAAAATGCCCTAACTGTGAATTTTCATTCAATTTTTACAATCGTAAGAAGTTGAAGCGCTCCGGTCACCGATGACCACCGTGGCGTCACAGCAGAAACCGTGACCAACGTGGCAGTCTTAATCGGCGAAATAAATGTATAGGAACACTTAGAGTACACTTAGAATTGATATGAAAATAGTTTTAGATATATCTAATATGGGATTGACAAGATATTCGTGGATACATATTTGCACGCGTCTCAGCACTCTCTTTGTCTCACCATCTTCCATACCACACTGCCAACGGAACATATCCAATCAGACCAATCTAGTCTAGCACACAAAATTATACATATTTCAATAACATCATTTTAGGAACACTAGAAAAAGGAACGTGTACGTTGGAATAGCTTTAACGCTATTCACACGGGGGCAGTGGAGGATGATAATTTTACGCATCAACGCGACAACGCTTCTGTTGAGAATTTTGAATCTTAATTGCCGAAATAATGGTATAGGAACACTAAATTTACTCTTAGCATTTATATTAGAATAGTTATATATCTATTTGATAAACGATTTCAAAGATATTCATCGATACCACTTGCACGCGTCTCACCTTCTTCCATACCAGACTGTTAACTCAACAGTTTACATTCCTTTGTTTTCGAGACGCTGTGCACGCACATACTTGCACACACTCATATTCATATACATGTGTCACTATTACGCGGTAACAATGTGAAACAGTGGCCACGTGAAAAGAATATCGAGGTTTCCACGTGGCCATGTTTCGCAGGTTCCAATGCAATTCCGTAGCAAACGTCCGGGGAATAATCGCGACGAAAGTTTATGCCAATCGCAGGTAATATAATTCCATTAGCGATATGATTAGCGTATTGATAAAAGAAAGGCTGGAAAATTTGATTTTATCAATGTCGAATCACGTTTCTCACGTGGAAAGAATGCCAACTGTTTGAACTGTCGATAAGCAAACGGCGAAGAAACGATCGTTAACGTTGATTTTGTTCATCTGAAAAGCTCGTGGAATTATAGAAATTTCGCATTCTGCTTTAGGTTAAATTTTTCAGAATAAATGTTATTTGTCATTACGTAATTTTGTCATTTGTCATACGTAAATTTGTCATTAGAAACAAATAATTATGAAATTTTGCCAAAAGAATATTACGGTCTTATGGAAATTTCGGACACTGCAGTTTAGCCGAATTGCTGGAAGATATTAAATAAGTTTTTCTACGTCTCTCGTCACAGATACGGCCGTGTTATAATTTGTCATTTCGCCAGACCTTGTCAAAGACTTTAACAACAAAAAAAAAAAAAAAAAAAAAAAAAAAAAAAAAAAAAAAAAAAAAAAAAAAAAAAAAAAAAAAGGAAAGAAATGCGATACTTTGTAAAAACGCGTAGTGGGAGGACTCCAATTAGGCGAGTTGAAGTATAATGTGCTTCGCAGAACTGTAGTATGATGGATGATGATGGATGTAAAATGTTAAGTATAGACACATAATGTAATTTTAATTGTGCATATCATTAAAATTATCGAGTAACTACAGCTGATATTTTCCATGTATCGCCGGCCGATCTACGTGCTGCTGCTACTGTCCTTGCTGAAACACGTTATATTCAAAGTCCATCAATTAGGCGTGTCACTCTAGTCAAGCCGCTAAATCTATACAGCAGAATTTTTCCATTTTTCCAGCTTTCTCGTTCTGATCCGCCTTTCGCTCGACGAATAGAATCTGCCACGGTGGAAAATCGCGCGGATTTTCTCTCAGTCGGGAAAATTCGTGGCTTAGCCCAGATTCCAATAGCAGATTCGAAACTCTGGAAAAGCCGATCGCTAGCGTACTTTCACTCCGCCTCGTCTGCTTATTTTCCAAATCAACCAATCGCTGATCTTCCTTTGTACATTTACACGTATCAGTTTTTCCATTTATTCAACTTCCTCCTCTATCCATACGTTTCCCATATCCCACCGTTCTTTCCCAGGTTCCTTCGACAAGGTTTTACCAGTTGCAAAAATATGTATCTTCCTCGCGTTCGTCTACGAAACTCGCAATTTTCCCGCCTTCCGATCGAATCTGACAATGCGGAAAAACGCGGCACCTTCGGCGAGGAAAATTCTACGCTCAGCCTCCATTTCCATAGCACATTCTAATTCTCTAACTTCGATCACAACCGGTCAAATTAATTTCTTCCTGGCTCGCCTCACCCTTTTCCTTTCGCCACCTCACAAAATACAGTCAGCCGTGCGTTGCACAAGGGCCAAAGGCCTTCTGTTCTGTTGGCAACTAAGTGATTGCGGATTTTGTCATTACGACCTAATAACAACACCCGCAATACTTAGTTGCCAAGCCAATACCTCCGCACCGAATCCTTCGTCCTCTTGCCTTTTCTCTTCGGCCTCTTTCTATTCCTGCGCCCTTGTTGGCATACAGTATCACGATTTCGTATTATGAAATGAGCTGCAGGGTTAACGAGCGAGCTCGGACCACGTTTCCAACGTAATTAATATAATGAACGGGTCGCTTGAACGTTAAAGTAACGCGTTACGGGGAATAATGGGTCGAGCGAGGAATTTTTAAAAGGCCGCGCGTATCGTACCGTGAAAATGAACACGAAACGTTAGTCGCGAGTATCGTCCCTTTCTCTGTATCGCGATCGCGTCTTCTTCCTCTTGGACAATATTTTCTATTTTTTTTTTTTTTTTCATTCCATTTTAACAAGCACACCGCGCTCTTTCTTTCTTTTTCTTTTTTTTTTTTTTAATCATCGTCGTTATTTGCCTTTAATTGGCTTTACTAGCCGGTTTTTACCTGGCCGTGTACCGTTAGGTCATTAGCGACGAATTTGGCCGCTGTTTCTCCTACGTTGGATTTTGTAACTGGACTTTATCTTGTTTCTCGCGATTCGGAGTGCGGACTTGTCGCGTCTCTTTTACGCTTTGAAATTATATCTGCCACGGTTGTCACTCTGTTTCTTCCTGCTTTTCTTGTATTTTTATCTTTTTCAAGCAAGAGGTTTGATAGAGTTGGAAGTGAGGAGAAGGTAGGAATCTCGTTGGATCTGTGTTTTAGGATATTTTACTTGCAAATGATTCCACTGTTTCGCGACTATATTTTGTCTATAGTTTACCCTTGCGTTTCATCTCTGTGTTCTTCTTTCGCTGTTTTGTTTGTTGCCAGGGAATTTTGATGAAGTTTGAACAGGTTGGACGAGAAGGGAGGATTTTTCGGTCGATTAAAAGTGTAAACAGAGTTGGCGAATCAATGTGATCGACACGGTGCAATTTCCCGTCCGGGCTAATTCCCTTCATGAATATTTATGCGTGTAGCAGGCTCCCTGGCTAATGATAACGCGGATGCCAATTATGTCCTTGCGTCGAGTCACTCGCCCGTGGCTGATTGCCGCTTCTAGCCTGCAATTCTCCTTGCTGTGCATCAATTCCCTGTTACGTACATTTTTCTAGCTATTCGCACGCTTCGCATAGATCGCTATTACGTCGAAAATAGCTTCTTTTCGATCGTCCACTTTTTCCTCCTTCGTTTCGGAAATATTAGAATTTGAGAAAATTCTTTCGATAGATGTCTCGAAAATATATGTTGCTGTTTTCTAATTGCAGAGAAAATTAAATTTCAAGCGTTTTCTACTTTGCTAAGATTCCCATTTTTCATTAATTTTCACTCAATTCTCATTCAACGAACGAGGTAGATTTTTTGAGAATTCCCAGCTTTTTCCCAGCGAATAAACAGATATCGACCAAAGATTCTCGAGTATTTTAAAAGATCTCATCCGTGTAACGTCCTTGGACAACTTTTTCTATTTCTTAACAAATAACATAATCTTCTATTGCTCGTCATTTTTGACAATTGCACGTACGAACGTAACGTCGTTCCATGTTGCTTAGTCGAGGAACCGCGATGCGTCGTCTTCGTAAGGAATTTTTTCATACTGAAATTTTCCATTTATTTTTACCTCGTCGAGTAGCAGACTTTACATTCGAAAGCTCGTTCGCCATAGGCGAGTAGCAAACGTGCAAGTTTTCCTGCTATAAAACCTATGACATTTTTTACACCTAAAATAACCAATTAACTGCGTTTGACGAGTATACTCGTCGCCTGTATTTATTTACACACTCTACGACTTAACATCATGAAAGATTTCCAAAGCTAAATTCCACAGTCGACTGATCAACGTGAATAATATTAATATCGTTAATTAATTTTCGTTCGACTTAATTAATTATTTCAATTAATTTATCCAATGCAATCAATTACACTTAAATTAAATATCGATTGTTTTAATAAACGATTTTCTCTTAATCTGCAAAAAATAGTATCTGTAAATAGTTTTGTCGACTGTAACAGCCTAACTATCATTCTCGCGCTAACTCTTCGCTTCGTATAACGCGGCTATTATTTTCAACATCCAATTACCGCGTTATACGGCGAATACTCGTAACCTTGCAACCTTCCTGTTCCACGTCCGAGAGCAAGGTCACAGTAAGATCGTACGAACCACGAAATTTTTCTCTCTGGTTCAGAGCCACCGTGTGTGGCCCATTCGTACGACCATAAGGTAAACCGGTACAAACGGTGGCGAACCCCGTGAAACATTTTCGTGTTGGGTCGCGCAAACTGTCCGTCCATTCCATCTGGATCTGGTTCGTCGTCGTTCGGATTCCGTTTGGTACGTGACGTGGTCGATATTTGGAAGGGAACAGACTGGCAATTTGCAACACGAAGGTAGAGGGCCAGGGTTGTGGTATTAAAATGCGCCAGCATGATTCTAATAGAAGGCATTACCGGGCCTGGGGTTGGATGCAAACACGTTGTAATGTATTCATATTGGCCCGGCGTGCTCCACGGACCTCAAAGCGGAGACGGCTCTTCCTCGGCCGTGATATTTGAATTTTAATGCCAACCTACCACCTATCTTTCTCTCGGTTTCTCCTACCTACCATTTCAGAGCATCGCCTTTTCCTCCACAATAGCCGGATTTCCCTCCAACTGCCGAAGCCAAATACCTTTCACGAGACATCGATCGCCGACCAACTCTCGTCGCGATCATGCTCTCTGTAACGTTGCATTGCGGAAACTTACAAATTTAGCAGCTGTTATTGACAAAAATCGGGGTAGAGGGATTTACTTCACCTGACGTACGACTTTCGAATGATATTTTTGAGCCAGCCGTTGGCAGACACGCGGCGAACTGATTTCTGGCCCGCTAGCCCACTAACCGATTGACCAGTTAGCTGTTCTCGACGAGTATACTCGTCATAACGCAAAACATTGTCGACGAGTATGTTCGTCGCGAGGGAACGACTGTTTTACGTTATGACGAGTATACTCGTCGCGAAGGAACGACAATGTTTTGCGTTATGACGAGTATACTCGTCGCGAAGGAACGAAAATGGTTTGCGTTATGACGAATATACTCGTCGCGAAGGAACGAAAATGGTTTGCGTTATGACGAGTATATTCGTCGCGAAGGAACGAAAATGGTTTGCGCTATGACGAGTATACTCGTCGCGAAGGAACGACAGTTTTGCGTTATGAGAAGTATATTCGTCGCGAAGGAACGACAATGTTTCGCGTTATGACGAATATACTCGTCGACAATGTTTTGCGTTATGACGAGTATACTCGTCGTGCGCAAAAAGCAGTTGCAATTCTCTGTTTCCTTCAAAACAAAGTCTTAAGTGGAAAAATTGTATTTTATTAATTACATTTTTGACTTACTTTCGCTTCTAAGATAACATCCTACCGGCTCTTTACTCATATCCAGTCTCTGGATTATTTTTAATTTTTACATCATTTATCTTTTTATAGAATATACAGATTAATAATCTCTGGATTATTTTTCTATTTTAAATATTTCTTTTTAACCACAACTGTGCGCCACTTGGAAATTACGTTCGAAGTAACAGACGTGAAATTTTTATCGCTCTCAACATTGCATACTTTCCAATCGGAGACATTGAGAACTATCATTGTCTATAGTGTGTTCGATATTCACCGATCGTCTCATTCCCCTCTTTCTTTCTTTTTAATTTCTGCCCAAGATTCAAAGTTTGCTCGGTTCTATTTGGAAGAAAGCTAGTAATTTCAGATATCGGTCTACGTGAACAGATACAGAAGAGAATCGTAGGTTTGGTTAGATTAGTAAGAGGACACGAAATCTTGGAAATGACAATTGACTGGAGACGAAGACGGGCCCTGTGGAACCCTAAGCCAGGCTATGCTAGCTATGTTCTGGATAATCGTTTCCGGCGATATCGTTCCCGAGGGAAGAATCGAGGGTTGGTCCTGAGAAACCCTCGATTCGCAGTTATCTTTACTTCCCCACAGCTCTTGTGACTTTTGATTCTCGCAGCCAACACGGTTCGTCCTACCAATCCCAAGGAAGATGACGTTTGCTTGATCCCCGTTGGATTATTTCGCTGACTGTACGTTGCTCAGTCAGTCGACGATTCTACGAGTCTGATAAAAGTCCTTTGCTCGTACGCCTTGGCCAAAGAATCCTGCGTAGATAGCGTGACAAAATTTCGAATTAAATTGCCTATTTATTCCGCATTAACGTCGCACAAAAGCGAAGCGACCGTACTTTGTCGTAATATTAGCTTCGATTAATTATTCGGCAGTTTAACGCTAACCTTAGCAATTTAAAATTCCAACTTTATGTAAATTCTTATATTATCCGATTAATCAATTTCTCAATTTTTGTTAATATAAGAATTTACATAAAGTTAGACGAGCCTGCAATTTCGAATTAAATTTCGAAACCGGACATTTGACCGGGTCTCGTAAGGTTAGCGATAACGATCGAACAATCGTAAGAAAATACGAGCGTGGGACACCTGCGATGGAGGAAAGAAGGTTTCTCCAAGTTTCACCTTCGCGTTCTATGAAAATAAAAAAAAAGGAACGAACAAATAAAGAAATGAAAAAGATGTTCAGATACGCTGTAAGAGAATGTTAGTTGGTAAACAAATGTTGACAATGGTGTCGGCACCTCTTTGTAACAGAAGATAGCGACAAAGTGTGGTTCTCGTTTTAGACATCGAGCATAGCGTTTGTATCATACAACGTAACGCGATATTTCGTTATCTGGAAGGATGCATAAGCTGATTAGTGTAGCATTATAAGAAGAATATATGCGATGACGAAGGCAGACCGTGTTGAAGAATCGCACGAAACGCGTCGGGTACGACTTTCTTATTTTTTTATTTACCTCGTAACATAACGACGAAACGAAAAGACAGAAGTGAGAGTTTCGATATAAACAGCGGCGAAGATGAATTAGGTTTAGACGTACAACTGTCGACGCGAAAGAAAGCGAAAGTAGAGATATCGACTTAGGAAGAAAAAAAAAAAAGAAACAGGCGAGTGAATATAATTTCGCTTTTCACTGTTTCGTAAGAAGCGTAGTGTTGAAGCAGTTTCTTATAGAGGAGATAGGAAAAAGGTCAAATCCAGAAACGAAGACTTTGCTCGACTAATAATTCTGAACCAGTCGTCTGTTCTCGACGAGTATACCCGTCATGAGTGAAAGGTAGTTGCAATTTGCTGTTTAAATTGCAATTTAGTAATTTTATTTTTTAGTAATTGCAATTTAGAAAACAGTCGTTTCGTTACAACTTAATTCTGTGTTAGAACAGTCAGGCGTACTCTGCCTTCGACGAGTATACTCGTCGTCGTTTATTTTTTGCCACACGTTTTAGTCACACACTTTTCAAAGAAATCCCGTCGTTAAGGTTTTTATCGTAATCAGAATCTAAGGACGAAGACATTTTTCTTACATATAAAAAAAAAAAAAAAGAGTACAAGACGATATTTCATGGGAAGGTTTGCTTTGGTTAATCGTGTTAGTCGAGCAAGCGTCTCTCTGGATTGTGGCAGGAGCAATAAAAATAGGAGGACGAAGTTTCCGCTGAAGGATTACCGGGGTTGAAACAAGATTATCGTATCTCGGAGAAAATTGGAGAAAGAAAGGCGAGCGTCGTTTGCTTAAAAACTGTCGTAAGCAGTCGGGAAGAAAACAGCGCGATAATAATGGCCGGCGTTGTCTGGTCCGCGGAAACGGCGCCACGGAAGCTTCCGGTCTTGTTATCTCGATGCTCCACGGCGAGCTCGTTAATCCCTGCTGCCTTTCTTAATCCCTCTACCCCGTTGTCTTCAACTGCTCTGTGAATTTTTTCCTTCTTATTTATTTATTTCCTTCTTTTTGAAATAATGGTAACGTGGTAGAAGTTAAGCTGGCACAACTCGAAGAAATTAATACATGCACACTGTTCGAAGTACAGAGCGAACCATACAATACGATCTATAAGAAACTAAATGCAACTCTGTTCAAAGAACAAAGAATTGACAATTTTCTTCGCACCTTCTTCTTCGCATTTATTTACTTTCTTCTTCTTCAAATCGTAACAAGGTAAACATGTCAAAACATGGCATTAAGCTAGGATAACTGAAAAATCTTAACATGTACACAACTCTACTGAAGAAAGGAAGAATTGACAGTATCTTCTTCGCATCTTCTTCTTCTTCTTCTTCAAATTGTAACATATTAAAACATGGCATTAAGCTAAGACAACTGGAAAATTTTAACATGTGCACAACTGTTGGAAGTATAAAGTGAACCATGCAACATGATCTATAACAAGAAACTACATGCAACTGTATTGAAGAAAGGAAGAATTGACAGTATCTTCTTCGCATCTTCTTTTTCTTCTTCTTCTTCAAATCGTAACAAGGTAAACATGTCAAAATACGGCATTAAGCTAGGACAACTGAAAAATCTTAAAACGTACACAACTCTACTGAAGAAAGGAAGAATTGACAGTATCTTCTTCACATCTTCTTCTTCTTCTTCAAATCGTAACAAGGTAAACATGTCAAAACATGGCATTAAGGTAGGATAACTGAAAAATCTTAACATGTACACAACTCTACTGAAGAAAGGAAGAATTGACAGTATCTTCTTCGCATCTTCTTCTTCTTCTTCTTCTTCTTCAAATTGTAACATATTAAAACATGGCATTAAGCTAAGACAACTGGAAAATTTTAACATGTGCACAACTGTTGAAAGTATAAAGTGAACCATGCAACATGATCTATAACAAGAAACTGAATGCAACTGTATTGAAAAAAAGGAAGAATTGACAATATCTTCTTCGCATCTTCTTCTTCTTCTTCTTCAAATCGTAATATATTAAAACATGGCATTAAGCTAGGACAACTGAAAAATCTTAACATGTGCACAACTGTTAGAAGTTTAAACTGGACCATGCAACATGATCTATAACAAGAAACTAAATGTAACTGTATTAAAAAAAGGAAGAATTGACAATATCTTCTTCGCATCTTCTTCTTCTTCTTCTTCAAATCGTAATATATTAAAACATGGCATTAAGCTAGGACAACTGAAAAATCTTAACATGTAGACAACTGTTAGAAGTTTAAAGTACTCTCTCTCTACTGAAAAAGGAAGAACTGACAGTATCTTCTTCTTCTTCTTCTTCAAATCGTATTAAGGTAAACATGGTATTAAGTTAAGACAACTCAAAAATATTAAACATGCACACTGTTAGAAGTGCAAAATGTGCCATGCAACGTGATCTGTAACAAGAAACTAGATCCAATTCTACTGAAAAAAGGAAGAATAAACAGTATCTTCTTCTTCTTCAAATCGTAACGTGGTAAAACATGGCATTAAGCTAGGACAACTGAAAAATCTTAACACATGCACAACTGTTAGAAGTATAAAGAGGACCATGCAACATGATCTACAATAAGAAACTACATGCAACTGTATTAAAAAAAGAAAGAACTGATGCAAGAAATGTGGCATAATCCTGGAAGATTGGCCTCATCTGTTTGCAACACCTCGTACATAGTCCTTTTCTATTGTCACGTTTATTGTTGAAAGAAAAATCTGTCTCGAAGGGAGTAACTCTACAACAAAGTTTATGTTCGTTTAACACTAC
This sequence comes from Bombus sibiricus, assembly GCA_014737505.1. Taxonomy (NCBI): domain Eukaryota; kingdom Metazoa; phylum Arthropoda; class Insecta; order Hymenoptera; family Apidae; genus Bombus; species Bombus sibiricus. The sequence goes on along the minus strand of JACXIM010000119.1, from coordinate 4,389,635 downwards.
CTACTGTTCACGACAACTCGAGGTTGCCACTCGCTAACGACCAATTAAATTGCACTCAGATTAGTCGCCAATACTCACCCCGTTCATTCACTTGGTTTTCTCCCGATGAAAATTATTTCTAAAGCTATATGACTTTAAAATGACTTAAAATTACTCGTTCTGCTCTCTTCTGTCCCAAAGCGCCAGTTAATTTCATCGTCATCTGTAACTGTTACAGTGTCGTTCTATTTTTTCCACCTAACACAACAACGTTACAAACTAATGTTCGTTATAAACCAATGCTTCCAAGTAACAGCTACAATCTGACAAATTATCCAAAGGAAACCGCTACCTTGATCCACCTTAAACGATGAAAATTTTGCAAATATTCCAAAGAACATGGAGAATTTATCGTACAGTTAGCAGCAAGTGGATGTAAAATACGAAGGCTAGCAGTTGGTAAGCGTAGCCATCGGAAAGACTATTAATAGGCTTCCGGTGAATAAAGTGGACGCTAGAGATCAGGTCAGAGTTTATTGCGTGATAGCCGAGGGCACGCACAAGTGAAAACCCTTTTTTTGTATTCCAACGACCGGGAAGATTTATGACGCCCGCCAGCTAAGCTACTTTCGGCAAAGCTGTTCCCTATCCGTAGCTTCCGTTAGTTTCGTCCGCGTTTCTCCCTTCGAGTTTGTTACCAGTCCCTTTCCAAAGAGCCTACCCGTCTCGAAGCTCCGAGACAAGCAGATCAGATACGATACGATGAAATACGAAGGCAAACCGCGTCAAACGTTTCCGACCCGAGAGGAAGTGCCGCGACGTCACCAAACGAACGTAGACAAATTCCCCCGTCAAGTGGCGTTTCGAAGAAGCGCGCTAAGGAAGCAGAAAATAGGCAGCGCTAGACCGAAGACGATAAACAAACACCAACTTGACTGAGCCAGCGTGCGAGTCAGCCAATTGGTTGAAAAAGGAAATGACCGCGGACCTCGAGCGAATGGGAAAACTGCCGAGGCAGCAGTCGGTAAAAGAACACGACGCGTAAATCCAAAAGGACTTAACGTACATGCTACGATCCGCTGACGAAGCAAAGAATCATCGACGAGCTATCGCGCAACGATAGTTGAGGTTCGCGACATATCAAGCGTAAAAATTCCCCTGGTAACAACATGGAAAAAGAAAGAAAAAAAAAGCAGTTTCAGGGGACGAAACGGTTAATCGTAATTCTTGACAGCATAATTTCCTGGATACAACAATCAATCGAGGCTTAATCGGCACTTAGCTCGTCCGATCTACCCTCTCGACCAGCCAGAGAGAACCCTAAGAAGTCCCTCTTCCTTTGAACCGTTCCCAGTGACGAGCGAATTTCAGTGGATCGAGCTGGCTGAGCGCGATAACAGGCTTAATACAGCCCGGAACCGGATGCACGGCCATTGTACCCGGACAGGTTATCGGCATCCGTCGATCGTTCGTCAATTCGTTCCGTTTAAACGTGGACGTATTTCAGCCTCTTGCTTCAGCCTCGCCTTCTATTCTTCTCTTTTTATTTTTTTACTTTTTTCTTTTTTTTTTTTATTCTTCCTACATCGAACATCGATCAATCGAGTCCCCTGTCGGCCATCATGCGCTCTTCTTGGAGCAATCACGAGCGTGAAGAGCTGCAACTTGTTTTATTATTGCTGTACATCGTGATAGCGCGATGTTGAAAAAGAAGAGACGAGAAAGTAGGAAGAACGAGTCGTTTCTTGAACTTTTGACACAGCAGGCTGATGGGATGATCGACAAATTCTTTGCCAAAGAAGAAGGTTAGGAAGGATATGGAGGATTTTTCTGCCTGAATCTTGGCTTTCGTTTTAACCGAAGATTTTGAAGGAATCAGAGAGATGTGCGAGCTTCGAGGAATCGAAATTTTCTGTTTTTTATTTCCTCGCTTTTTTCGAATTTTGGTATGTGCAGCAGGTAGGTAAAAGGGTACTTTGAAATGCTAAAAAATGCTCGAGTCAGCGAATACGAGCGTGTTATTTTATTTTAGAGGAAGATTAACCGAAGGCTTTAAACACTGTTTCTCTCGAAACTATGTTCCCCATCCAGTCACATCTCCGAAACTCTTTATCCGATTAACTTGGAATTTTTACACGTTACTCCGAGTAACATTATTTACAACGTAGCCTACAGTTTTTTCGATGTCCTGATCCGTCGAATTTTTATAAATAGTCCAAGTTGATTTCGCTTCAGCGAGAAGTAAAATTTCGCTCTTAACAAGCCGTCGTTCTTTTATCGTCCAAAGTCACAGAAAAATTGTACGCTGCATCGAAGATAATCTACCTTTGTATAAGTTGGCAGGAAAATGTTTCGTTTTCTACGATCCAGTCACGTTCGCCGCTGGCTACGAGCTGGCCGCATACGCCAGTCAGATAACGTTGTCTCGCTGCCACAGTTTGCAACTTTATTCGGTAAAAAAAATATGAACACAGAGGCAAGATGTCGCGTAAGGTTGCCCATAAAAATCTTGGTCCTTTACCAAATACTCATAGGCAAAAAAAAAAAAATTCCTGTATTCCTAGGCCTGTAGGGTTGCCTGCTCCCTTGAGAAGATCCGTTGCATAAAATCCAACGGACGAATCGCTGTTTCTTACTTTTCTGAAGCTTGAGAAATTCTCTGACGAACGTATAATTCTATGGAAAACGATGCAAACCTACAAGCAGTAGGATTATTTGCTACATTTCACTCGTACATTGCGACCATGCGATTGTCTAAACGTCGTTGACGTAACTGTCTCGTTCTGAACGAGTACACTGCAATCTTCTAAAGACGTGCCAGGGATATTCATCTTTTCCTATTTTCCTTCCATCTTCTCCTCCCTCCTTTCCGTAACTCTTTTCTCTTTCTTCATTTCCAGTTCTTTAATTCTACCTACTGTACATGATACCACAAATATTAGGTTGGCAGCTAAGTGATTGCGGAGTTTGTCGTTAGATGGTATCGACAAGATCCGCAATCACTTAGTTGCCAACGTTTGACACTGTTCGAACAAGTAACATTTGGCTTTAGCTACGTGAAGAGACGAGAACCACGGAAGAAGTCGGTGCATGTTGTTATCGCAATTACGACGTTCGTGTGACGGAGTTTGAGATCATGTCGGGTCTATAGGATGTCGCCGTTTCAATTTTCCAGTTGCATTGACGCAACTGTTTGTCGTCGTTCCTCACCTGACCAGGCTACATCTATCATGTCACGTAATATTTTAGCTTGTTGACTTTCCATCTTTCGTACTTGCGATTTGGCTGCCATTCTCCGCAGTTGAATGCATGCCGCAGGTCCAAATTTCATCATACTTCATCGCACCTTTGTAAATTAGCATCTTTCCGTAACCCGACATTTTTACAAACCGCCAGCTTCTATAGAACGCTGTAGCGACGTCATGAAATTCCATGGCGATCCCAAACTTTCAAATTCCACGTCATCCAAGATCACACACACACACACACACGCACACACACACACACAGATTGCCGTATTATCCGGCGATACAGCAGACACGTTCGACGTAGGTTGGAAAAGTTGTCGTATGGATCGTAAGAGATGCAGCCGTAGAAACGGTGCGTAGCGTAAGGAGCGCGGCTGAAACGTAGTGGAAGTACGTGGCTCGATTTCCCAATAGGAAAAAGGGAAGAGGCAGCGAGGCGGACACGGAAATCTCCTAGATATTTCTGCCAGTGTCTCTTATTCGCGTGTTTCGGCCGAGTATCGTTGGCTCTACGGCACGCGTGTACGTCCGTGGAAACGAGTAGCTCGGAAAGAAATAACGAGAGGCTCTTGGAGCTACCGCTCATTATTTTCCAAGTAAATACGCGGTAAAGGGAAAAAAAAGAAAAGAAAAACGGCGGAGAGGAGAAAGCGGAACGCTGGGGCGAAAGAGAAGAAATTAGCCGCGAAGGTGCCGGTTCGAGGCCGACCTGGCCGGTCGGCCGCGAGTCGCTTGAAACTTTAAAAAGGACAGAGGCGAGAGGTTTCGCTAATTGGGTTCGTCGGAGGAAGAAAAGCCCTGGATTCCAGTTGAACGTAACTCACGGTCAGCACATTCCGCGGGTTAGCTTCTGTCCGCTTCTGTTTCGAAAGACACCGATCAGCCAGCCTCGAGCTCGGCTAATTACTCGCCAGTCCTTTGAGACTCTTCTGGTTTTGTGGAAACGCAGTGCGCAGAACGAGCCAGTCGGCTGGAATATCGCGTGGAACGGGGTTAAGAGTACAGCCGCGATATCGAGTATGGGGAAGATCGATTTGCGTTTAACGGGATCGTAATCGGATTCAGGGCACGCGCCGAGATTCTCCGATCTAACCGTTTGGCATTGGGAATCTTGTTCGAATGGCGTGTAAGCCCGAGCTAGATTTAATCCAAACTAGTTGGGTATGATTTTCAGCTGCGTGGAATCGATTCTAATCCAAATCGAACTGTGATTCGGAACAGCTGGTAGTCTGCACTTGATGCAATCTGTGGTGATCTAGTCTTTTAGATCAGGATTAGAGTAGACCTAACCGAGACCTGTCTTGACTTTAAGTTGAATTTAAACGCAACTCAGATTCTGCACTTTGGAATTTTTGGTTAAACTTTTCCAAACAACATCTAAGCGCAATGAAGATCCATTTCAGAGCTAACCAAGTCCAATTTTCGTGTTGACATAGATCCTAAGTCGATAATTGCCGTCGTTTTCAACCGGCTCAGATCCTACACCTAGTGCTGTCTATTGTAGCAAAACTGGCAAAACTTTGTGTTTGNATTTTATTGGCCGGTGTTTTGCTAAGGCTAATTAGGTCCAATTCTGGTGTTGACATAGATCCTAAGTCGGTAATTGTTGTCGTTTTCAACCGGCTCAGATCCTACACCTAGTGCTGTCTATTGTAGCAAAACTGGCAAAACTTTGTGTTTGATTCTATTGGCCGGTGTTTTGCTAAGGCTAATTAGGTCCAATTTTAGTGTTGACATAAATTCTAACTCAAAAATTTCTCTCATTTTCAACTCGGGCTGTAGACCTAGTCCAGTCTCTTGTAGCAAATTTGAGCAAAACTTTCCGTTGGAATTTGTTGGTTGACGTTTTGCCAAGGCTAATTAAGTGCAATTCTGGTGTTGGCATAGATCCTAAGTCAATAATTGCTATGATTTTCAACCCACATAAACTATAGACCTAGTGCAGCCTATTGTAGCAAACTGTAGCAAAACTTTCCGTTAGAATTTGTTGTTTGACGTTCTGCCAAGGCTAATTCAGTGCAATTCTGGTGTTGGCATAGATCCTAAGTCAATAATTGTTATCATTTTCAATCCATATAAACTGTAGACCTAGTGCAGCCTATTGTAGCAAAACTGGCAAAACTTTGCGCTGAATTTTGTTGGCCAGTGTCTTACCAGCGTCTCAAGCTAAACAAAGCCTAATTTTAATCTGATTTAGCTGAATTTTGTCGTGGTCCAAATTATTTCTAATTGAAATCTGAAGCTTAAGTCTGATTAAGATCCTCGTGCAACAATAATAAAAGCATATGATTTTTCTGAATTTCTTTTAAGCTAACTGCCAGTTACGTGGAACTGGACCTTTTTAGAAATGTAATATTCTTGTTTCAATTACGTTTTAACAGTTTATTAACTTTCTCAACTGCAACGTTTAATAAATTTTTCAACCGGCGCGCGCGATAGCTGAAAAATTAATTGATCGATCAATTTCGGACGAAGCTCGTGCACCGTAAATTTCTCCAGGGATTGAGCCTGATTTTCTGTTCGATTATTTATTCGTAATATTTTTTTAAACAATATAAATTCAATTTTTCTACCGAAAGAATTAAATTTTCTTTCCAAACGCCAAAACCTTCCAATTTTTCATACTTGTCTTTCAAAAATAGCTTCAATCCCAGCGTAAACTAGCTAACTTTAAGTTTCTCAACCTATGCATTCTGATGACTGTGACACGTGTTCACGTTGTCAAAGACCATCACAACACTCGTATAATACACAACAAACGACAAAAACCGAAACAAAAACGCTACATTTGTACTTGAAGACTAGCTATTTGCGTCTAAAAATTAGCCAGCAATTAGTCTGAAGAAAGATTCATAAAGATTCTAAGCCCCTTTAACCAGTTAACTGTGTTTGACGAGTATACTCGTCGTCGCTTACTTTATGCCGTACACACGTTTTACGTTTTACACTTTCCAAAGTTTTGAAGAAGCTCGTATCTAGAATCAGCGTAGCTAGTTTGCACAACTTTCTGTCAGATCAATTCGACTAGTGTTTTAACGTGGAATAAAGTCTTAATCTAAAGCACCGCTACGTCTCAATCTTGTTCTCTCGAACAGCAACGCGATAAATCCTAATCCACTAAGAATCTCAAGCAGCTCTGTAGATCCTAACTCGCACGTAGCTGTAACACGAAGCTAATTGAGAGTTAGCGCGATCGAATCTACTATATGGCTTGGCAACTAAGTAATTGCGGATTTTGTCGTTACGTGGCATTGACAAAATCCGCAATCACTTAGTTGCCAAGCCAATAGATCCATAGATCCGTCCGACACTACCACGCCGCTTTCCCCAGAAGCGGCCTGGTGTCCGTGCGGATTTCCTCCACGTTAATAAAAAAAAAAAAAAGATCCATAGATCCAGCGTTACCTGATGCTGGAACCATCGACGAACCCTATTTCTACCAAAACCAATGAAAATGTCTTTAACAAACTGGTCTTTAAGAAACACCTGACAATGGAATATTTGTATTTTATTGATGTATTACTCTCTTACAAGTGAAATTCCATCTGGTAGCATGATTGCCTAGACGAGGATTGGCGCATTTGTTAATGTTGAAGTGGTCACCACTTCTAAGAAAACTCTGCATCTGGTCTTTTTAGTTTTCTCAAGCACTCAAGCCATCGACAGCGTATAGACAATAGACTGGGATGAAGACGGACCATAGACAGTTGACAGGCGACGATGGTGTCACGTAAACTTGGGGGTTGGATGATAAAATAAAATAGCTCAGTCCTAACACAACTATCAATTTCGCTTTTATTAAACTTTATTATGAATTCAGCAATCACAATGGAATACACACTGAATTAACACACATAAATCACAATTCACTCCAACAACTTCATGTAAAACCTAGTTACACCGATACGTTACGTACGCGACTGGCCTAAGGGTAGAAACCGGTAAAGATATGCTGACTATTCTAAGGATACAGAATAAGCGAAGTTTTACTGACGATACTGTGTCTGAGGAAAGCTAGGACACGGGACTATCGGATTTGTTGATGACAATTTTTATCAGGAAAGTGAGGGCAGTAGACGCCGCTTCCGATTGGATGATAAGAAGGTTGGTGGACCAGGAAGGGTTTTAACCACCCTCGAGAGAAACTTGCTAACGGAAGATACCAAGCGTGAGGAAAACTAACTTTGCCCTGTGAACCCGTAGCAAACAATAAATGTAAAGGAAACCTGAAACAAAAGACACTTGTTTGGTCCGAAGGACCTTAATTATGAAAATGCCAAGACCCATGATGGGTCCTTAAGACTATCGAGGATACGCGCCAGGGATGAGCAGACATCTGGCTGCCATTTTGCCCGTGGTGTGTGGCCTGGCCTCTGATGTGGATTGATGTTACAATGGCTTCGGGGTTTTCAGTTACAGGGTAACACTGCTAGTGTCGCTTCAGGGTTGGATGATAAGAGAAAAGAATGCTGAGTCGTAACCCAACTATTAATTTTCCTTCATCGAACTTTATTATAAATTTACCACTTACAAGCAATGACATTGAACCGGAGAAAGAGGCTGCGCAAGAACAGGAACTAGAACAAGAACTGCCCGAGCTGTCTGAAGTCTCGGCTTATATACATTTTCGTTTGAGGATGTTGGGGGCTTGGTGTAGGTTATGACGTGGAGAAGTGTCCAAAGGTCAGGGTTCGATGTCTTATCTATGTTGTAGACTAAGGTGTGTCATAGCTTCTATGTAGGCTATGATGTCCAAGGGAGTCCGAAGTTCGGTGGTTGATATCCTATCTTTGATGTGGACTAAGGTGCATCACAGCCTTGGTGTAGGTTATGACGATAAGCTGATGATGTGTCCAAAGGAGTCCGAAGCTCGGAGTCGATGTCTTATCTCTGATGTAGGTTGAGATGTGATTGATGTCACATTATCGTCGGATACATCAGAGGCGGCTATTCCGTTACTGTTTGGTTATTACTTCGATAGCTGGTGGCATGCAGGATGTTTCGTCTACCTGATTACTGTTTCTGAGCGGGTGGCCTTCTTGAGCGTGTGACACTAGCGTGCGGATCTGGACCAGCTGAAATTATATCTCTACTTGTACCTACGCTTCTGTATTAAAATATATTTTCTACTTTACAATTTATCCACGCGTTCCTCTCTTCATACATCCAACAACCTCAACAGTAAAATTGCAAAAGCAGTCGTTTCGACCGGTGTGCCGATCCCCTGGCGCTAATCGTCACTGAACCCGACTCGACTCAAAGAAATTCAGCTCGGTAAAAACGAAAGCAGAAACATTATGTTTCTCGTTGGAGAAAGTGTGCAGCGTTGCCAAGATTGTAGGATGGATGATCGTTCGTTAGGAAGTTGCGCGAAACAACGAAGCTCTGACTCGTTTACCGAATGCGTTATCCCCTTTCCGCAATGTTCAGAAAAAAAAGGAAATCTCTTTTCGATAAAAAGAAAACGGAACACTTTGGAGACCTCGGGCAACGATTTATCGCGGAGCAAAGAAAGGACAACAACTGGCCAGGAAAACGTACGCAACAAACAAGAAGAAGTTAGCACAAAGCAAACGCGATGCTGTGATAGATTGTTCCATACAAACTCTAACTTTGTGCGTTTAAATTTTCTGCGATGCCGATCCAATAAATCCGCCGAGAGTGGATACGCTCGACGAATTGAGCAGGTACAATGCAGCAAGCCACGATTCACGGTTCAATTAAGGTCAGCGTCGTTTTAAAGCGTGCAATTTAATCACGATATCCGGCCAGCGCTTAGCGAGAAACTCGACAGGCCAACAATGACAGGGCTGTATCGTTCGTATGGCTGGTCGAGACGCAATTACGGGTCCGTACAATGCTCGCCCCTCGTGTTCCCTGCGTTCCGCTTTTACCTCGTCGCCGCTCGTTAATTAAGAAGCCAAGAATTTTCAGATTTTTACCTTCGATTCCTGTTTTTCAGCGGGTCGCGCGCTTTGCTAATAGCGAGGAACACGAGAGCCACACGCGGCTCGTTTCGCAGCTCCAGCCGATCGTTGTCGATCGTTGCGAGCTGGAATTGGATCGCAAGTCGAGAAACGCCACGTTACGAACGTCGCGATGGTCGCGCGATTAGCAAATCTTCCGGAGAACGCCGCAACTGTGAAAACGCTCGCTTCGACCGGAAACTTTCGGTCATCGCGAAAGCCACAGCCTTCGGTGCAATTGCGGCGTGTAATTTAAATACGAAAGAAGGGAAAGAGGAGGGTTTTGCAAGTTGCAGATTATGTGGAGCAGGAAGGAGATTTTTGAGAAGCGAAACTTGCGAAATCTTGTGTTACGACGCAAGAAATCTTGTTAAGTCTTGCTGGTATTCGTAATTACCGGCGGTATAATTTGATAAGAAAAGAGGAAAGCAGCTTTAAAAGGTTGAAACTCGGCAAGTTTCATGGAACGAAAGAAAGTTTTCCGGAGATGCTGAAATTTCATGGAATGAAAAATTCTCGAAACGCTGCGATTTCTCCAACAAAATATTGCGTAGCGTGAAATCGTTAATCCCAGTAAAATCCGGACATTCGTTATGATTACGGAACCTAAGTAGATAGGAAGAGAGGAAACAGTTCTTCCTCTTCTCGCCACTTTCGAAACGTTCCAACGTGTACGATATATCGAGAAAATGATGGATTCTACGAAATGCAAGCGTTTGTCGTAACTGTACGTAACGGACAAATTGTGTTTGGTATTTTTCACTTACTTTCGCTTCTACGATAACATCCTATCGATTGTGTACTCACGTTCAGTCGCTGATCAACCACGTCCCGGTGTACTTGATGAATCTTCAAACTCGATTCTCTCGAAAACCGAACCTCGAACGATAAAACGTTGTTGCACGTTTTCTTCTTATTTTTTCACAAGCAATCGCCTCGTGAACATTGTACGTGTCATTCGGTCGTACGATTCTACGTAATGGCGGAAGAAAAAGGAAGAGAAGCTTCTCGTTAGCGAGGAACAAACAGAATCCTACGATTTTTCCCCAACACGTCGTTTGGTATTTTTGCGTTTAAGGGAGGTAGAAGAGACTAATCGGAGAAGGAAATTTCAGCTGGTAAAGGCTTTTTTAATCATCGCCTGGTTTAATTTCGACCCGATTAGGAGAGGATTTCCACGGTTTCGTGACCTGGTTCGCACGTTTCTCGTTCTACAACGCGACAAACACGCTCGAAGCGATTAATTTACTTGAAAAGTTTCGTAATCAGACCGCAAGCGGGCGTCGTATACTCGCGATAGGGCGTGACGCTTTTAATATAATTTACGTGGCTAGAGAGCAGGAAACGGGGCAAAGAGGTTCGGCGATGGCGCAGCAATAAGAGGCGACGTCGTTCACGCATTAACCGCTTTCGAGAGCTGAAAACATTCGTTGAAACGATACGCGTTTGCCGTAATTTCCAGCGAATGCTCCGCAGAAGCAAACTCTGTCTAGTTTCGTTCTTTCTTTTTCTCTTTTTTTCTTTTTTCTTCTCTTTGTTCGCCAATGATTATCGACCTGTCGTTACGCATACCGGGTGTCCGGTTTTGATTACGTAAGTGTAGTTGGCTGTGGGCGACAAGTATAAAGAAATTAAATTAGAGACGTCGAAGGAGGGACGAGGGAGAGAAAGTTTGCAGACGAACACATTTATCATCGTCCCTGCAAATCGACTAGGATTATCGATGGATAAAGATGTATCGCGTGGCAGAGATAAGCGATGGATTTTTTTATATATCAGACACGCTTGATGGAAAAGCATACGACAGTGGTTGTGCAAACGTTAGACGATAGAATAGAAACCTTGGAAATATCTGGCAATTGCTGCGATCAAATGTTTCAGCAAAGGGATAACAGGCATCCAAGATGGCTCGGTTTTGTTCACGTTCGTGAAGACTTTGGCCTGTGTAGGGTCTTTATCAGTTAGCTGTTGCGACGCCTTTGCTAAAAACGTGTATGTAAAACGCGTCGCGAGTGGCAAGCGATGACGAGTATACTCGTCAAACAGAAATGACTTTACTTTTTCATTTCACTGGTGCAACTTATTGGAATTCTGAATTGCAATTTAAACAGCAAATTGTAACTACCTTTTAGTAGTTCATGACGAGTATACTCGTCAAACAGAAACGATTGCTTTATTTTTTTATTTTACTAGTGCAACTTATTGGAATTCTATATTGCAGTTTAAACAGCAAATTGTAACTACTCTTTACGCGTGACGAGTATATCCGTCAAACAGAAACGACTGCTTTACTTTTTCATTTTACTAGTGCAACTTATTGCAATTCTGAATTGCAATTTAAACAGCAAATTGTAACTACCTTTTAGTAGTTCATGACGAGTATACTCGTCAAACAGAAATGACTTTACTTTTTCATTTCACTGGTGCAACTTATTGGAATTCTGAATTGCAATTTAAACAGCAANATTGTAACTACCTTTTAGTAGTTCATGACGAGTATACTCGTCAAACAGAAACGATTGCTTTATTTTTTTATTTTACTAGTGCAACTTATTGGAATTCTAAATTGCAATTTAAACAGCAAATTGTAACTACTCTTTACGCGTGACGAGTATATTCGTCAAACAGAAACGACTGCTTTACTTTTTCATTTCACTGGTGCAACTTATTGGAATTCTGAATTGCAATTTAGACAGCAAATTGTAACTACCTTTTAGTAGTTCATGACGAGTATATTCGTCAAACAGAAACGATTGCTTTATTTTTTTATTTTACTAGTGCAACTTATTGGAATTTAAACAGCAAATTGTAACTACTTTTTAGTAGTACATGACGAGTATACTCGTCGTAACACGGAATATCGCCATTTCTTCGTGACGAGTATACTCGTCAAAAATAGCTAACTGGTTAAGAGTACCGCGAGTATAATTTCGTATTTGATTGTTGATCCTGTTTGTAGGAAATTCAGTCGAATTTCTACGTGTCATTATGCAACCAATCCTCGTGTACGTTGTGAGAATCGATAGACAAGTAATCCGGCAGGAAGGTTTGATCTCTTTCACTCGGATCTTAATGTCACGCTGCATCCATAGCTCACCTCGTTTATCTTCATCTTTCTTAAAACGTTGTCGAGATACGTCTTGGAGGAGCGAGTAGTTGGGCTGCCATTTTACAGATTCGCGTTCGATATGGAATACAACCAGATACCTTAAACGATTACCAAAGTAGAAGGGCGTTTCATTCGTCCGTGGGTCGAAGATTTGCGCGATCGTGCTTCGTCGAAGGCCTCGCTGAGAACGAGCCCGACGTTTGTTCCTTAGCGAGAGAAGGTAAAATGTAAGAACGTAGCGCGATCCTGCACTTGGATCGCCTGTTTGCGTTCTATGCAGAGTCTGAAAGACCGTGAAACGTGCGCAAGGTTGACGGTATCCCGCGAGGTCAATGACTGGGAGAAGAAGTGTGGGCGTGTCTAGCAGCCGGTTACTTATCGAGACGATTTAATCGATGATTTCCCAAACACTTAACCCACATTCCGGTTACGACTGATTCGACCTAGCCAAGCGTAAATTAGCTTCTACTAGTTTTCGTATCACCTGACATAACGTAGCTTGACACGGCCTTTCCTTTGCCTTGTAATAATTTAACTTTTTCACACATTCATACACATACACCTATAGGATATTCCAAACTACATTTCTATTCCACGATTCAATCTAACTTTATGCAGCTTTACTTTTGTCCTAATCTAGGTCCATCTTCCATAAGAATATCAAGATCTATCTTGACCTAATCGAATCTAGACTTACTTTTCCTTTTTCTACCTTTACTTAACTCGCACTTGGTCGAACCTTACTCAATCTATACACTCGATTAAACCTCGCTGAATTTATAGACTCACCTTTCTTCTAACTTCGTTTAAATCCACATTTGACCCAGTTTAAGCTGCACTACACCTGTCTAGCCTAGAGAAACTTCCAATTACTTGCTGCACGTTCTGCCTATATTCAACCTTGAAAGTTGCAAGTATAACACACATTGGCTTAAACTATCTTTCTTTTCGTCGTACGAGATCGATCCAAGTTCCTTTCAGCTGAAACAAGCCAGGTCCTTGTCCGTAGCTGTTTGCTCCGGTGGCGACGGAACAACGAAAATGCTCGCAGCGGTCGTGCGCTCGGAAACCAGCGATCGGTCACGGTCCTTAGCAAACCGTTAGCACGGTACGTCTCTCTGTCAGCGACTGTGTCCCTTCGTCTCTGTGCTCGCGAACCACCTCGTCTGAAATGCACGCGTAGCGACCACAATTTGCCAATTAATTTCCTCCAACTAAGTTCGTGACGCCAGACGAGCATTACTTTTGCTCGCTGAGTCGTAGACGTACCGGTGTGCGTTTGACCAAACTGGACTCTGCAAACTTATGTTTTAACGACCGGTTACGTCGCCGCTATTCATCGTCTCGCGGCAGGACACGCGGATCGTGTGTACCAACTGTTCGCGAGCCTGTTGCGTGTTCCGGCTTCTCCTTGGCCACCAGCCAAAAAATTCGTTCTGGCTAGACGAATTTTCCTCTGTCGCTGGGGCAGACGGTTACGTTGCCATGCGCAGCGTTTCAACCAAGTTGAGCTGTTGCTTGCGGTGGCAACTTATTCGTGCGCTGTTGTTCGCACGGTGTCTCATTTTGAAGATCACGCTTGAAGATCTTTTTTTTATAATGTTTATTTAACCAAAATACAGTTTTAAATACAATTTTTTTATTCATAATAAACTATGAATTTTGTTAATGATGTTAGGCAAAGGTACCGATACGCGACGGTACGACGTAGCCATACTATATTGTGTGTCGGCGCTTTACATTTTTTTTTGTGTCTGATATTATCTTTGGATTTAAGCCGCTGGGGAGCGGAGCTTTTACGTGATTTTGTTTTTATTTGATTTTTCTGTCCTGAAAAACTTGGTCGCAAAACAGGACGCTTCGGTAGTCTACTTTTTGGGTGCTGGGTAATTTTTAGGGGGGGGGGCAGGATGAGGGGGAGGACGCTTGAAGATCTCCGCCAGAGAAATGATTTTCCTTTCTTATTCCGGGGTTCAACTTATTTGATCTGCGCGTGAGAAATATTCGCACGATTTATAGATCGATGTTGCTAAAAAAAAAAAGGAAAATTCTAAAGTGATAGTTTCCTATGAAAGTTGCATATTTTGCCCGATATACGTTTTTTTAATGACATATTTTGAGCAGTTTAGTATGTTGAAGATTAGTTTTTATTGATAATTCATGTTGTATTTTATTCCTCTATTAGATGAATTTATTATTACTCTTCAGCTTTTATTGTTTTTTTTTAGTAATTCTACGGTCCAGTTCGTCCCATAGGAATCGCCATACTTCCGTAAAAAACTCGTTGTATTAATTTGATAATTTAAATTTGTAATATATTGGAGTATTCCGGCAAATGTTAAATTCATTTCTCGTCGATTTATGTTCCAATACTCGGACAATAAATCGGCATATTCTTCTTTTTTTCAAACAATGTTGCAAAAGTGTACGACATAAAATACCGTAATAAGTTCTATAAACGAGATTTCAAAATTACATTCAAAATTGTACATTCGTTGTTCCTTTCGTTCATCCAACTTCATGTAAATTCTCGCATTAACAAAAATCGAGAAACCGACTAATCCGACGACATAAGAATTTACATATAGTCGGAAGGAAACAACGACGAATGTACAATTATTTAATTAAATTTTATCATTGATATATAAATTTATTTAATTAAATTTTGTAACATTTGTTGTGTTAACGATTGCCGCGAAAATTTGTCCCCATCTTCACCCACAGACATAGCACATACTGACAAGAGAAGTCTCAGCGAAAAAAAAGACTGGATCACCCTGTACATGTACTTGGGCTAGACCGGAACGCCACAGTTATGAGAAAATTGCTACGAACGTGAATCATATTTTTTATCGCCGTGGCGCTCGTCTTTCTAGTTTTTACTTTGTACAGACGCGGTCCGCCGTCTAACTGGGAGCTGCGAGAAGAAGCGGGCTTGATTAATCCCCGCGACAGATTTTGCGCCTCGGCTAATTACGCGAAGCGAGCACGAGCAGAAGTGGAAAGGGCTAAAAGTAGCCGTGTCGTGCTCCTAAAATCCTAGGCTTCGATGAAAATAATTCCAACCCCAGCGCGTTGCGTTCCTTCTCAGGCCTCTGCGAATACCGAGAAATCTGATTAACGAGAATCGCTACGGTCGTTGTAGAGTGGATTACGTTACTGCACAGCATCTGTCGCACGATTTAACACATTGTTGACCGGCAATTTTACTCAGAATTTATCTCATGTCGCCGGCTATTATTTCGTAATTGCATGTGGAAGTAAAACGATATAAATCAATTTGAATAAATTTTATTTATTATTCAACTTTGAATATGCATTGAAGAAGGTGCAGTTTATCAGAAAAAATGCTAATTTTTTCCACCACTTTAAAGTTTTTCGTAAAATACTGCTTTCAGTATGCTTATACCGAAGCATATTCATTTCGTATGCTTATTGTATCGCAATATGCACGTAGGTTCAATGATATTTTGGTGGCCTAATATCAGATTCACTATCTTCTGACACAGTATCATTTCCCAAGTCGCCACAATTTCATTCACAATTACTCGGATAATCAGATAAAAAATCTGCGTATAATTCATTGGTACGTTCCGTCATCGTTGAAATTTTGTTTATTACAAAGGACGCAACCTGACGGGTCCTATAAGCGAGAGACACAGCTTGAGGTATGCTGACCAACAATTGCACTGTATCATCTCTAACAGCGCACTGAGGAAACGACGCTGATGCGAAAAGAAAGCGCATCGCGAGTTTATTCGTGGCCAGTCGGCAACGTTTGGCCATGAAAACACGAGTTAACCCCTGACCGGTCAACGATGTGTTAATTACGAACATATTAGGGAAATACCAAAGTTGGTAATAGCGGAGAATACACCTGTCAAGGAATTATTTCTGTTGAGAATTGTGGATCTTAATCGGCGAAATATATGTATAGGGACACTTGTAGTACACTTAGAATTGATATGAAAATAGTTTTAGATTTATTTAATGTGTGATTGACAAGATATTCGTGGATACATATTTGCCCGCGTCTCAGCGCTCTTGTAACGTCAATCCACATTAGACGGTCAGATGTGTGCGTACCCTCAATTACTTCAAGAACCTACTGTTACGTCTGGCGACACTCTACCTAGACTAGGACACACCGCGGGAAGGATGGCAGCCAGATGTCCGCACATCCTTACTACATACCATCAATAGCCTCAAGGACCTAACATAAATCTTAAGCATTTTCTAACCAAAGTCCTTCAGACCAAACATTTCTTTACTGATTCGTTTACAAAGCCTATTGTTTATTACGGAAAGACCTGGGAAAGTTAGTTTTTCTCACTTCAC